>PVHP010001833.1:19466-100426 GCA_004024765.1 Zapus hudsonius | reverse complement strand
AGACTGGGATGAGTACTAAGATATACAGGATACCTTGCCACAAGGACTAATACAGACAGCCCACAGAGGAGGATATACAACTGATCAGGGATGGGGAGGGGGGGAATTGGGGAATTCGGGATAACAACGCATGGTTTGCCCACTAAATAATGTAACACATTATGGACAATAAATATATATTAAAAAAAAATAAAATAAATAAATGAAATAGGACTGGAGAGATGGCTCAGTGCTTAAGGCACTTGCATGCAAAGCCTAATGACTTAGGTTCTATTCCCTAGTGCCCACATAAAGACAGATGTACAGTAGCGTATGCATCTAGAGTTTGCTTGCAGCGGCTTGAGGCCCTCGTGCACCCATTCTCTCGCTCTTCTCTCTTCTCTCTATCTCTCTCCACTTGCAAAAAAATATTTTAAAATAAAAAATAATATTTATTTATTTACAAGCTGAGAGGGATAGAGAGACAGAGACAGATAGAATGAATAGGTACACTAGGGCCTCAAGCTGCTGCAAAAGAAGTCCAGATGCATGCACCACTTTGCACATCTGGCTTTACGTGGGTACCAAGGAACTAAACTCAGGTCCTTAGGCTTTGCAGGCAAGTGCCTTAACCACTGAGCAATCTCTCCAGCCCCAAAATATATTCTTTAAACAGGACTAATACATGTTCAAAGTGCTCTCAGTGCCGGGGAGAAGACACAGTAGAAACATCACTCATTGCTTGAGCTGAAGCACCCCAAGTTTTATCCCCAGATCCCACACAAAAATAGAAGCTGTGGGGGACTTCTATAATCAGCAAACTATGAAAATTTTGGAGGCAGAGATGAGAATTTCTGAGAAGCTTGTGCTGAGACCAGCAAAGAATAACAGCAGAGCAAGAATCCACAGAGAGAAATCCCACCTCAAATGAAGGAGAAAGGCAGAAAAATGAGGTCTTACCCAGACCTTGTCCTCTGACTTCCACAAAGGGGTCATGACATGCATGTGCTCATATTCACACACTTACACTCATGAACATGGACACACACACACAAGCCTACACACAAATATTCTCAATGATGTCAAACACAAATAAATAAATATTATGATAAAGATGCTATTTAAGCAGGAAAAAAATATAAAAGAAAGATCCATTTGTTCAGAAGCTACAGAAGTCCTGGAGTAGAACACTTGTAAGCCATGACTGAAGAAATATGATCAGCTCACATCACCAGACGTAGCTTGAGATCTCACTGACTTCTATGTGGACAAAATATTTGGTGGAATATCTCAAAGGAGCAGGAAGCTGACTTCCAGGAGGTTATGCTCAACACTTTGCAGACCCATGAGACAATGCCTAACTCCAGTGCTTTCAGCCGAACACCATGATGTTTTCTTCATATGAATTTGGACCACACATCCAAGAGTTTAGGTTTCATGCCCACTAAGTTAGAATTGACCTTACCCAAAGCACAAAGAACAGGAGTGGAAATGAATCAGTTTCATTGTCAGAAGGAGGGAGGGGTTTGAAGGCTAAAGTAGCCACATAACAAATGTCTGCCACAGAGAGCATTGAGCACATCTTTATACATTCACCTTAATTGAAAAATACAAGAGAAACATTAATGATACTCTGGGTGGTGATGATTATTTTAGTATTTTCACTAATTTCAATTACTTTGTAGTCATCAAAAACACTGCCTTTGCCAACAGCTAGTCTGCAGTATCTTTTTGTCTCCTTGTCTAAGATGTAGTATACATATTATGAATGTTTCAATGGGTAAGAAGGAAGGGACATGAGATCTGTCTCATATAAGTCTTTGTGATGTTTTTAATTATAATGTAAAAGCTCCACAGGGTGAATTTTATAATTTATTCTACTGGTCCTTTTCTGGCATCCAAGAATCTCTTTTTATTATTAATCACACTCTCTTGCCACAGGCCAAGAAGGTAGTTTGGTCTTTTAGATGGTAAAACTACTATCTTCTAAAAAAGCTTTAGACATTTGATTCCCCAGTACCAACTTTACATTCCAGAATTATCTGAAATCAATGAACATACTTCAGAATGCTTCGTCGGATTTTTAAGTTTTTAGTGTGTTTTTTTTTCTTTTCTGGGCTTTGTTATTATTCTCTAAGCTGTATTTCTCTATTCATGTTAATGTACATGATAATACTAGTATTATAGAAAAGTTAATTTTGATTAGTCTATACATGTCATCCTTTTTGTCGTGTTTGTATTTGTGTGGTGTATGCATGCCTATGCACAGATGCTTGAATCCGTACACATGTACACAGAGGACAGATGAAAACATTGCTCACCCCCTGTTTCTGAGAGACAAGGACTCTCCCTCATCTTGGAGCTGCTCTCTGTCAGCAAACCCCAATAATTTTCCTATCTCCATGGAGAATACTATGGGCTGGTATTATAGATGTGCATGGCTACATCCTACCTTTCACATGTGTTCCGAGGAGCTGAACTTGGCAGTCTCCAGCCTAGAAAACCCTATACTTAGGTGTCAAGGGATCTTAACCACTGAGCGATTTTTCCAGTCCTATATGTGCCATTCTTATTTATTTATTTATTTATTTATTTATTTATTTATTTATCTATCTATATATTTTAGTTTTTTGAAGTAGGGTCTCACTCTAGTCCAAGGGGACCTGAAATTCACTATGTAGTCTCAGGGTGGCCTCGATCTCATGGCAACCCTCCTATCTCTGCCTCCCAAGTGCTGGGATTAAAGGTGTGCACCATGATGCCTGGCCATTTTATGCCACTCTTGATGTTATTTTCAGGTAGAGTGAGTAAAGTCATAAAGAAATGCAAAAAATATCTAAATATCAAACATCTCTGTTGATCCCAGGAAAAAATGAGTTCTTGGTTTCAAAAGACCAAAGGAAACTGTCAGTCTTGTGCAATAGTGGACCACCTGGCATATTTTAGAAAATGAATAATCACAAACACATTAGCCCAAAATTTGCATCAATAGAGATGGAGGGTAAATGAAGAGATTTGTGAAGTACCTTTTTATAATGTATTTAAAAAATCTAGGTCAGTAAAATAGCTTAATTATATAGAAACAATATTTTTTTTCTAGTGCACAGTACCATGGGTAACTTACTTAGAGATATTGGAAAGTCAGGATAGAAATAAGTTGTCTTTTCTTCAGACATTGACCTTTTTCCTTGGGTGTTGGAATTCATTCCTGGTTGCTTCCTCCTTGATGTGCAGAATGGCAAAGTTCATCCAGGCAGTTTTGGGAAGACACTTTGCCACCAACAGGGCTCCTGTGCACATAACGTCCAGAGCAGAACCTCTCAGGCTTATAGAAGAAGTTGGGGTTTGTTGTTAGGTGGTGATTAATCATGCTGCCAACACTCCCTGATAATAGATGGTAACTCCTCTGATGTCTGGGCTGAAATGCTCAGGAGGATATTGAAAGCAACATTCAATCTTCGAAGCTTCTCAGTCTTTATTTTCATTTACTTCCTTTCATCACTTTTTTAACCCTTTCTTGTCTGTCTTCCATCTATTTCTTCAAATATTCCTTTGCAAATGGATTTTAAGCAGAAGAATGTGGAACATTTGTGAGCAGCGTGCCCTTTAGATGTATGGAATTGCATTTTAAATCACCTACTTTTATTTTCAACTTCAGCTGAAGTTGATGTCTGAGTGTAGTTAAGAGAAAGAACAAGGGTATGTATTGTTGTGAATCCCCGGGTAGAGCAAAGATTTTTCAACCGAAGAGCAAACTTACAAATCATCAGCATATCTTACTAGACTGATCAACTTTGGAGTATATATCTGAAAATAATAAAATGAATTTTATTTAAGTAGCAGTATTCAACCCTCAGAGAAGCTATTTTTGTGTGAACAGTTTAATGGAAATGAAGATAGAATATATCAGGTTATTAAAAGTCTTCCCCGAAAGAATATGCAATGGAGAAGAATCCTTGATTTCTGCCCTAAGAAGAAATCAGGTGTAAGATTACACAATGGTTTTAATTTAAATCATTTTCAATGCTTTTAAAGTGATAAAACTGTTCTAGGAAACAGGCAAAGCATAATCTTGGCATAATATGAAAGAGGAATCATACTATTAAAGCAGAGGTCTAGGATCCATCCTCCCTTGCTATGCACTCCACCTGCTTCCCCTTAGCCAAGCTTGCAAGTCCCCAAACAGCCCACAGTTTGCTATCTTGGATAGCCGAGAGCCCCAGAACACAGTTAGTAATTGACTTCCTTGTGTTAGGTGGTTGGAGGTTAAGTACGACAAAATTAAGAAATATACCCTTAATCCCAAATTTTCCTTCCTCACCACTCCCAGGGTAGACCAACATGGAAATTCTTAAGCTGAAAAATGCATACCAAGTTCACAGTGACATCCATGGCCACAGTGAGCTTCCAATGACTAGTGCAAAGTAGGGTTGAATGTGCATGCAATGCAATTTAAAGTGAAATTCCTAATAATTATGGTGTGCTATACTGCAACTACTGAAATTGCTAATGGGCAGGTATTACCAAGACTGCATTTTACAGGAAATGTTGCTTCAAAGTTTCCTTTTTAATATCCTTATCTCTTTTCTTAAAAAGAGCAAGTCTGGGCTGGGCAGGTGTTTCAGTGCATAAACCGCTTGCACAGTACCTGAGTTGTGATCCCAGAACATAAAGAAAGCCAGATGCTACAACAGCAGTGTCTATAATCCCAGAACACTTGTAGAGAGAAGGAAGTTGGAGACTGGGAAGTCCCGTGGAAAGTCACAGGCTGCTAGCCTGATCAACGCTGCGAACAAGAGACCCTGCTTCAAACAAAGTGGAAGAAAGGGATAGACAAAATTGATCTTTCTACCTAAGCCGTAGGACATGTGCACCCACGTTCACACACAAGCACACATAAATGGGTGCACATGTCCTACGGCTTAGGTCTATTGTTCGCAGCGTTGATCAGGGGACATGTGTACCCATTGGCATTTTCTTTTTATTCCCATATATGTTAGTTGTGTCCTTTAGTTGTTCCTTATTCCAACATATAAGTACTTAGAGACACAAGCGTACACACATGGTAATATGCATGGATGGGGGATTTCAGTTTACAAATAAACACTGCAAACTCCACAGAGGTGAACAATTGAATCCACCAGGTTGGTTTGTGTCTGGTCCAGCAGTATCAACTTTCCATCGGTCTCTGTCCTTGGTCCTGACCTGTTCATCTGTGGGACCACCTACATTTACTCATTCTGGATCTTTCTGTCCCAGCAAATGCGAGCCTTGGTGCAGCTGGGATTCATAGGACTCTCCGGATTTTTCTTGCTTATTTGCTTTTGTTTTGAGACAGGATCTCCCTTTGTAGACCAGCTTGTTCTGCAACTCACTGTGTAGGTCTGGCTGGTCTTAAACTAATGGCGATCCTTCTATTTTCACCTGTCTCCGTGTTTTTAACCTTTACTGCTCAGCCTTTTCTTTCAGTTTAATCTATCTAAAATGACTTGTGGTCTAAGCACAATATTCTGATTTGACTTCATTCTTAATTAATAATTTCTTAGAAGGAAAATATGGCATAATGTAGTATGTTACATTAAATTTGCACAGCCTTGCCTCAGGGAACTTGCTTTGATTTTTAGTTTACAAATATGAAATGCTAAGCCTAAAGTTATTAAAGAAACTGGTTAAAAACATGCCTCCTTTTGTTGTCAGACCATTTCCTGCTACTGATCTTTTGAGTTTCTTCTGAGATAGTCATTGCCCCCCCAAGTATATTTAGGTGAACCACCCAGGCTGTAGACACACCAATTCATGATCAAGACAGAGTGATTTGTGTTAATAAGGTAAACATTTGTACATGGATTAGTGAATTGTTTTGAATTATTGAAGTTTTGCTGAACCACATAGTCAGGTGGGAAGCACTACCAATTGTATTAATAAATATCAATGACTGAGTCCCATTTATCAAGAAGATATATGGCGTGAGTTGAAGAGAAAACCCTTCTATAAATAAGAGAACCCCACTTAATAATTCCCTTTCTAGTATAAGGCATTTGAGAATATATGAAGATGCAAACAAGGTCTGTTATTTTTAAGAGCTGGGGAGATCAGTAAGTTATGGGCTTGCTTGCAAGCATGAGGGCTTGAGTTGGAGCCCCAGAAAACATGGGGGAAAAAGCCAGGCATTATGTCACAATGGTAGTGCCTGCACCTAAGAGGGGGAAACAGGCAGATCCCTGGGGCTCTGGCCTGCCAGTCTAGCCTACTTGGAAAGTACCAGGGCAATAAGGGACCAATTCTCAAAAGAAGGCAAATGCTGGGTTTGTCCAAAGTTGTCCTCAAGCCTCCACATGTGGGCACACACATGCGTCATCACCTATACACACAAACACACATGCATACACACACATTAAAAAAGAAAATGCATTTTTTCCTTAGTTTTTCCAATGCATTGGAATATTTAGTTTAACTTGTAGAAACCAGTCTGCAGATTTTGTTCTAAAGTACCATGCATTTCATTCTATTGCTATTAGGTGGAAGCACTTGTCAGGAACTTCACCCCTATCATTCTTGTTCAGGAATATTGGGTCTAAAATAGTTTCCTTTATCCTAACTAGACACGAAGACTTGCTATCAGGTTCCAGGACCAAAAATGCTGCTGTTCACTCTGTAGGCAACAGTTCTCAGGCTGCGACTTAATATGCAGACCATTACCACAGGCCAGGAGACAGACCAGAAGATCAATATGTCTCCACATGCCAGCCCTGCATGCCCACAGGAAGTCAGCCGCCCCCACCCGCTGTGCAACCCTGCTGGCTTCTTGATTTCCTATTCCCTCAGCCATGCCTGCTACAAGATCTGCCTGTCATTCAGCTTTGCCAGTGTCCCTTTTGTAAATGAAAGAACTAGGAGGAAAAAATCAAATGCCTCATTGCTGCGGCTGCACTATTTAGGGAGCGGCTGGAGAGACAAATCTCAGCCTGGCTGCTTGTGGCCACTTCTACTCAACAGCTGGCACTAGACAAAAGCTGTGAGTGTGGAGCCCAGTTCCAAATGACAGCACAGAGCCAAGGGGAAATGAAAGCAAAAGGTACCATGTTCAGTTGCAAAGAAGACACTGTGTGTCTGGGTCTGTTTCTCATTGGCGTTCCCTTTCCTCTATTACTATCATTATTCAATACAATTAGCTAGTCTGCACTTTGTTTATAAACAACAGCCAAGATGTTATGGAGGATAGCACGAGGAGCTATGCTTGTGAAATGTGGCAGCCTCCACTGACACCCCCATCTCTTAATTATAGACTGAGCCTTTAAGACACAAAAGCCTGTTTTACTTCAGAGCCAACCTGCTTGACATTTTACCTCTGACAGGGCTCTTTTTATTTCTCTCTTTCTTTTTTCCTCCTTAATTACAGTTTTCCTAAAAATGTCCACAATTGAGATCCTTCTTATACACAGGTTGCAAATGGAAACCACCTTGTAATTTTTTTTCTGTGAATTATCCCGATTTAAAGTTTAAAGAGAATAAAACCAAGAAGATGGCAATTAGCAGAGGCCTCTGGCTCCCAGCCTCTCCCCATCCACTCTCCTCCTTAATGGCATTTCTAATGGGGGAGAGTGGGGGCTGATGGCCTGTGGTCTCATCAAGGATCCAGAAAACAGCATAAACACTTTTAGAGAGCTTACAATAAAATCTGCCAGAATCTGTTGTGTTTATTACAGAAAAGTTTTGTGAAGAATTTTAGGATTAAAGATAGTAAATATCTATGTAGCTTTGAAAAACATCCTCTTGCTTCCAATATGATATACCTGGACAGATGCAAGCAGGTGTATTCATCCCAGACTGAGTACAGAGGATGTGAGGAGTGCTCCAGCACACTTAGTTCCCAGTAGTTGCTGTTATATGTAAAGAAGACATCACATTGGAAACTGCAGTTGCTGTATTAGGTGAATTAGATACAAAGGTTCTAGCTTGATCTCAAAGTAACAGTGGCCAAGTGACAGCACTGAATGGCCAAAGGCGAGGTAGGTATGTTTTCCTTAATAGACAGCATATGCAAAATAGTTCACATAATGGAATGACTTGTGTAGACTTTTGGTACAGGCTGATTAATTATGGTCTTCCCAGAAGTAGGTAGAGAATACTTAAATATTCTTTCCTATTCTTAAATAGATAAGAAGCCTACTGTGATGGTTAGGTTTTGTTATCGACTTGATCTTTTAAAAAATATCTTTATTATCCATAATGAGCATATCTTGTATGAGTATATCTTGTGATGGTACCCCCATTTCCCTCCTCTCTCTTCCCAACCCACTGGGGACCCTCCTCGGTGTGTACATATTGGATCTGTCCTTGGGGTTGGGGGTTATGAAATGCACCAGAGGTTGCCAGTTTTTTTTCTTTGTATGTTGTTGCTGAGGGGGGCAATATCTCTGGATATTCTCCCCCATCATGGCTCTTACAACCTTTCCACCCCCTCTTCAGCTCAGTTCCCTGAGTCATGGTGGGTGAGTCTGCTTTATTGTTGAGGTCTTAAGTGTCTCCAGACTTCTACTTTGGGTTGTGTTGGGTATCACTGGTGTCTGTCTCGATTGACCTTTCATGGGTTATCTGGCTTGCTGTGGTGATAGGGCTCTTGTTTGGATTTTGGAGGCAGCACATTCTTCACTTGGGTGTGTTACTTTGTCCCATGTACAAAGTAACTCAGTGGGCTGCTAGTTTTCAGTTGGGACCCAAACAAAAGGAGGCTCTTCAGCAGGTCCAGGCTGCTGGGCAGGCTGCTCTGCCACTTGGGCCATATGATCCAACAGGTCCAATGGTACTGGAGGTGTCAGTGGCTGATAGGGATGCTTTCTGGAGTCTTTGGCAGGCCCCCATAGGTGAATCACAGCAGAGGCCTTTGGGATTTTGGAGTAGGGCCCTGCCATCATCATCATCTGCAGACAATTATTCCCCCTTTGAGAGACAGCTCTTGGCCTGCTATTGGGCCTTAGTGGAAACTAAATGCTTGTCATTGGGCCATCAGGTTACTATGTGACCTGAGCTGCCCATTATGAGCTGGGTGTTGTCTGACCCACCAGGTCATAAAGTTGGCCATGCACAGCAGCAGTCCATCATCAAGTGGAAGTGGTATATACATGATCCAGCCTGAGCAGGCCTTGAAGGCACAAATAAGCTGCTTCAACTGTCTTACATAGAGAATGCATACACACCAGTCAATATTGTGATAATGAACTTCCATGGAGTTGAATATGCAAAATGTGCATGAAATAATTTAAAATTGTCTAAGAGTCTGTGAAATTTAAATATTTAATATGAAAATGAAGCAAAAATGAAATACATAGCATAGCAAATTACAAAACATAATGCTGACAGCTTATAACAATGGAATAATGATCTTAAAAAGATGTCAAAATGTAACAAAAAAAGAATACGTGGTATGTGAGAAAATGTGTTGTTTGGATAGGTTTTGGGCAAGTTCACTGATATAAGGCTTGATTGACTTTCAGGAATATTCACTCTATTTGAAATTGTGTATCCTCTTAAACAGCTGATTGTAAGACATGCTTCTCAGCCACATGTTCTCATTCTCTTTTTTTGTGTTTAAAAATATTTTTATATATTTGGAGAGAGAGAGAGAGAGGGAGAGAGAGAGAGAGAATATGTGATGGTTAGGTTTTATTGTCAACTTGACCTTTTTAGTAATCTTGGGTGGGTCGCTGAGGTTTTTATAGGAAGGCAGCCCTCTCAGTAGGGGGCAGTATGTAAGGAAGCTCAGGGGAGCTAGAAATGAACATCCCTTGGAGGTGCAGGAAGGAAATTCCAGAGACTCAGGAAGCCAACAAGTCTGGGAAAAGGTCGCAAGACCCCCACCCTAAAGCTATATAAGGGGGAGAAAATCTCTCTCTTCCCCTACCTGTTTGCTGGTGTGTGGGGGGGTGTTGGTAATGGGCTTATCTCTCTTCTTGGACCTGTGAAAAGGGAGCGCAGCCTCTTTTGCTATTATGGAATTTCCCCTGTATCTATAGCTTCAATAAATCCTTTCCTCCCATATCTGTGCCTGGTTTGCAGATTCATCCCAGTGATGTCTGTCTGACTACAACAAAGACAGAGAGAGTGTTGGGGGGGGGGGTACCCAAGGGCCTCTTGCCTCTGCAAGTGAACTCTAGATGTATGCACCACTTTGTGCATCTGCATCTGACTTTTTGTGGGTTCTGGGAAATCTCACCCAGGCTAAACTAATCAGGCTTTGCAAGCAAGTGCCTTTAATTTCTGAGCCATCTCTGTAGCTCCTCTCGTTGTCTCTTGTAAGGCTCTTCTCATGAGCATACTCAAATTCACATTCAATTTCTTTAGAGTTTTTAAAATATATATTTATTGTCCATAATGAGTTACATTATTTAGTGGGCAAACAATGAGTTGTTATCCCCACTTCCCCAGTGCCCCCCATTTCCAATCAGCTGGGTGGATATCTTCCTCCATGGGTCGTCTGGATCAGTCCTTGTGGCAGGGGACCATGGATAGTCTAGTATTCAGCCTGGTTCTCCTGGCCCAAGTGTGTTGTTACTGAGGGGTGCCATGCCTCTGGATAGTCTCCCCCACCACGGCTCTCACAATCTTTCCGTCCCCTCTTCTGCTTAGTTCCCTGAGTCGTGGTGGGTGAGTATTAAGGCTGCTTTAAGGTTGTGAGCTTAGGGGTCTTTGTGTCGAAAATTGTTGGTATCTGTCACCCTGGCTTATCCTGTGTTGATTGAATGGCTGTGGCTGTGGGTCCCTTGTTCATCCCGTCATTCTCTGCAGGATTCCATATGGATCCTCCACGATATGGCTGTGGTGTTTCATCTCTTGCCAGGATCTCAGCTATCTGCCTACAGTCGGATGGTAGGATTAGATGGACCACAGATCTCTTGCTGCATCTTGAAAAATACAAACACATTCTCCATTGGAGAGTGAAATCAGTATTCTTTAGATTTTTAAAACTTTATTTGCATGTGCACTGTGTGTGTGTGTGTGTGTGTGTGTGTGTGTGTGTCTAAGTGTGATTGAGTGTACCAGGATCTCTTGAAACTGCAAATAGAACATCAGATGCTTGTATCACATTTTGGGTGTAGCTTTATGTTGGTGGCTAGAGTCTTGAACCCAGGCCATCAGGCATTGCCAACAAGTGCCTCTAGCCACTGAGTCATCTCCCCAGCCCCCTCACATTCATATTCTATGTGCCTCTGGTCTTTTAAGACTATCTTCACAGTTTGGTATACACTAACATCAGCATTCCCTATTAAATCATTCCACTCTGCCAGTTTTCTATGTTGTATTGTACATATGGCACACCAACCCCTACCCTACTCAATAATACACAAACTACAAATGTGATAGGAACAATATTTCTATTGAAGGCACTATTGCATTAAAGTTTTTTCTCCCTTACCCTATACATAATTGTTTTCAAACAAATCAGTGCCTTCACTGGCTTCTTCAGGCAAGTTGAGCTTTGTTCTCCTGAACGTCCATCATTTGGAAGAAGTGTCCAGGCAGACAACTTGGGCATTTAACCATATTTATATTGTGCGGCCAGTATAATCACTTTAACTTTCCATAAAGTGCCCTGTTCTGAATGAAAACACGAGATGAGCCTGGATCATGCCTAATTCCACATTCATTATTATGGTTCAGGAATGCAACTGAAACCCATTTTCTTCTGTTAAAGTCCACCAAGGCTTAAATGTTTATAAACAGCTCTACTGGGTTTCTAGGCATCCTTTCCACCTCCTATGCACAGCTTGTGTACAGCTATCAGTGCATGTGTGCAATGATAAATGCTGTGATTGCTCTGGTTAGAAAGGTGGGGCGGCTTACCCTCCATAGTTTCCCCTAACTACTGTAAACATATACGCCATTAGAATGAGACATGGAGCTTTGTGGCCATACCCTTGTATCACTAGCATCAGGCCTGTGTCTGGGGTCATTGATATTAGCTTGGGGACAACCAGGTGCATTTCAACTTGGATTAAGTCACTTCCATCTTGACCACTATAGGTCTCTTTTTTTTTTCTGATCCAAATCACAGGGATTCATTGATCACACTGCCTCCCAGGACTGTACTTCTGACAGTAAATTCTCACTAAGTCACATGTTGCACAGTCCTGTATCTGTCTGCCTCTTTCTTCATGCTTATGGCAACTTAGGGTCAGCTCACAAACACTAGGATTGGTTTGTCCTTGAACTCTCTAGTCCTCTCTCCAGAACTCAGCTGTTCTCTCTTCTTCAGAATTTTCTTTCCTCCAGTAGGAATTGTGGTTTGGAGGATTTGGGCTTTGAAAATTTCAGTATTTAGGATTTTATGGGTTTTTTTTGGGGGGGGCGAGGATTGTGATTCTTTGGGATTGTGACTTCCAGAATTTTAGTTTGTAGATTTTAGAACATAAGGATTTTTCTCCTTTAAGGCTCTAATATTCAGAATCATGGCAATGGAATCATCTCTTTCAGGACGGATATCATAACTGGGCCTTTGGAAGGTGACTTTTCATGACTGCAAAGCCTACATGCTTGGGGACAATTGTCCCCATAAGAAGGCAAAGAGTTTATGTCCCATCTCTGCCATGAGAACATTCAATGACAAGGTTGCCATCTGTGAACCAGGAAGCATGACCCCATCAGACAATCTATTTACAGAACTGTGAGAAATACATTTCTTTTATTAATATGTCACCCAGTCTTTGGATTTTTGTTAGAGCAGCCAGAACCAACTAAGACAGAGCTCAAGAGCTATAGTGCATAGTGAAAAGTTAGTAATGATTAAGATGTTTTGGGGAATTCTGGAGGGTTTTTCATAGCTGAGCAATGAGAGTTAACTGTTAATTTAAGAAGTAAATGATGGAAAAAATGGTGATCAGGATGTGGAAGAAATGCATTGGATTTATAACAAAAAATACCTGGGCATATTTTTGGTAAGCACAGTACTAAGTGACAGAGTGGGTATTCAATATACATAATCAAAACAAGTGACTGTAATAAGAGATAAAGAAGGATGATATTTAGGAGACAGGTTAAATAGTTAAGAAATGGAGTAAGCCGGTTTTCATCCTGGAAGGAGTAAGCGAGATGATATAGAAGACAGTGGAAGGTAGAGGACTATCACAGCAGATCACTGACTCCCTGTTAACCATGAGTCATGGGAGAGAGGCAGAGAAAAGTCACATCATAATTGGGCTATATGACAGTTTGTATTGTCAACTTGTCAGGACCTGGAATCAGCTAGGAAATGAGCCTCTAAGCATGCCAGTGAAGGACTTTGTAGATGGTTAGTCTCTGGGCATGCCTATATGACATTGTCTTGATTTGGTTAATTGAGGTGGAAAGACACATGTACATGAGGGCGGTGCTATTCCATGGGCTGGTGTCTCACACTGGATAAAACAAAAGGTGAGCTGAGTGTGAGCATTCATAGCTCTGCTTCCTGACCGCAGCTGTTCATGAGCACACCTTTCTCATCATGGACTGGAACCACAAACTGTAAGCTACAATAAAGCCCCTCTCTGGACACTGACTAATGTCAGGAAGTTTTGCCCCAGTAATAACAAAAGTAACCAATACAGACCATGAGTGTTCTAGTTTGTCTATGGCACAATATGCTTAGCCCCTTTTAGCCACAGGAACTATCCGGGCTCTAGAAAAATCCTCTATGTTGTTTCTGCCTAGCTAATTCTAGTGAATTTGTCACCTTATTATTAGAAGATTCAAAATGCAAGTTTAGTAGAGAGTACTGAGAGAGCATCTCTCTACTACATGATGCTGAGAGATGTTTATTTGAGAGGTTAGTACACAACAAAAAAGCATGGGGGATTCGGAAGCCAAAGAAAGGTATCAGTTCAAAATGACAAAGTAAGATGTCATGTTCCTTAGCTCTTCTTGTAGGTTTCTGGGAAAGAGCCTCACCACATGACTTAGCCTGTGTGCTAGGAGTCACTAAGCTGCTGTATGGGGTAAAGGAAGTCAGGAAGGACACAGAGGGCCTTGGAGTTGCAGGCTACAGGGGTCTAGTCTTAGTTTCCTCTCAGCTGTGAGCTCCAGGGCAGCAGGAGAGGTTCTGGGTCTGGTTCATCTTGCTCACAGCAGCAGGGGAGTAGGACTTTAGCTCGTGAGCCTGCCTGTCCATCTGAAAAGATAGAAGCTGCTGCAGATTGGCGTGGTTAGCAGGGCCTCTTGACCTGTCTGTCACAAAGCCTCAAAAGTAAAGGTGTTATCAAAACTAGAGATTTCCAGCAGGGGATGACTTACCTTCATTTTGTGTGGCTTGTACTTAGGATGCTTCCAAAAATTGAACCTTGAATCTTTCAAGAAGCAGGAGTCAGCCGAGCAGAAAGTGTGCAACTATGAAGTCAAGAGACTGAGAAGATCATAGTGTCCCTACCATATATTCAGATGACACTAACTTCCCCATGTTGACACCATTGCTCTGGTATAACACCTCCTCAGTCATCTCTCCTGAGTTACAGTCACAGGTGCATACATGGGTTCTCTCCCAACAAGACATTGTCCACTGCTATATCTGTAACTTATGGCTATGATGGCAGGAAAGCTTTGGTAGCAGGAGTGTGAAAACAGCTGATAGCATTGGGTCAGCAGCGAGGAAGCAGAGAGAGAGAGAGAGAGAGAGAGAGAGAGAGAGAGAGAGAGAGAGAGAGAGAGAGAAAGAAAGCTAATGTTCAGTTGGTTTTCTCCTCTCTATTATATCTGGGACCCTCAAGTAGTTGGGTCTTCACTCCTCAGTTAAACTTTATTGGAAACACCCTCATAGACACCCCAGAGTATGTCTTCTGGGTGATTCTAAATACAGAAAATCCAGACACATTGACAGTGAGTATTAACTGTCCCCTCCTCCTCCGAACTGGTTTCCAAAGCTCCATCTGATGCTGAGTTCCTGTTCAAATGTCATCTTTGTCTTTGGCCTGCACTCTACCTTGTGCACCTCACCTTTCCTTTCCACACCCGATGCCAAGCCATGATGACTCCTCCAGTTTGCTCATTCCCTGCGCCCTCACCCCAGTCACCAAGCCTAGAAGTGGACTTTCCCTTCCTTCACCCAGTCAGCTCCCCTTCATATCTCGGTACTCAGTGAGTCATCATTTCCTGCCCAGCTCCCTTTAGGAGTCTATCAGACTTCTCTGCAGGCTCACTTCTTTTAGCAACACCCTTTCCACATATATAGTCTATCATACAGTTCAGCCCTACCCTGTAGATGGGGCTAGGCTGGCAACTGAACCTATAAACCTTCCCAATAAAGGTCAAAGAGTAATAGGAAATGTGGCAGACTTAAAGGACACACCTTATTTACACAAAACCAAAGTTGAAAAATAAAGAATACACCCAAAGGACACAACTATGCTGGGTAAATAAACCTCATAAGAGGAGTTTCGTCCATCAGTAACGAGTCCTGATCACAAAACTAGACTAAAACTTCCTGAAGGCAGGGTTTAAAGAAAATATGTGTTTCTGAGTGAATGGGCATATTGATATCAGATATGAGGACTGAAAAGGCAGAAAGAAATAACTTCAATCCTCACAACAGGAGGCTGAAGTCAGAGAGAAAGGGATTTGTGTGGAGCAACTTCATAATTATCAAAATGAGGAGATTTTACAATGGAAAAGCAAAAAATAAATGCTGACTAAGCTTCAGAGAGGTTGTAGAGAAAATAAGTGAATTGGAAGGTATCCTATATATATATATATATATATATATATATATATATATATATATATATATATATATATATATATATATATATATATATATATATTTAATTTGACCAATACAAAGTGCCTCTCATTATAGACAATTTAAAAAGAAAATAAAAGTACAAGCTCTGTCCTCAATCATAGACACTGTGTACAAGCTGCAAGAGAGTGACGTCTGAGTGGGAAGGAATGCACACAAGAAAACACATACTGATTTCTCTTATAAGAAGTTCAGGGCTGGAGAGATGGCTCAGTGGTTAAGGCACTTGCCTCCAGTGCCTAAGGCCCTGGGTTCAATTCCCCAGAACCCACATAAGCCAGACCCACAAGGTGGTGGCCCTTGTGGGCATTCTCTCTCTGTATGTCTCTGCTTGAAAATGAATAAAAAAAAAAAAGAAGTTCAATTTTGAAAAGGAAGTAAGCCACTGGAGAGAATGCAGATATTAGCTACTGTAAAGTAGATATGGTGGTTGGAGTATGTAAGAAATGAACTCCTCAGAAGAAAAGGGAGGCTTCAGTTAAAAAATGTAGAAAAAAGAAAAAAAGAGAGAAAAGAAAGGCAGCAAGGGGTGAGGAACAACACGTGAAATAATAAGGCTCAGGAACATTGGACAATATTGTTAATAGCAACTCCAGCAATGATTGTCATTGATGCCAAATAAGATGATGGATGAAAAGGAAGGTGTGAATCAATGTGTAAAAGAAAAAATGCCAAGCAAGTCGGGATGGAGAAGTGGCCACCATCTTACCCACTGGCTATCTGGAACTTTATATTGCCACTGAGCCTGTCCTGGTACCCACCTTCAGGGGTGATGGGTTGAGAAGGAAATTATCAGCAATGGAGTAACTTGAACCTAATCACAAGAAAATGGAAAAATTCATACTGTGGCATATTCTATAAAATGACTGGATTGCTGAAATGTATTGATACTATGGACAAACAAAAACCAAAAATTAGGAAAAAGTCAAACTCCTCCGCACTAAAAGAGCATGAGCAACAAATGCAATGTGCAATTTTTTTTATTTGCTGTTAGATGGAGTGAAAAGAGCTTTAAAGTCCATAATTGGAATCATTAGGGAAACTGAGTCAGCCTGTGTACTGCTTGTATACCCAGAAGCCATTCCAGCATAAGGGCTAAACTGCACAAATATGGGGGGATATTATAGTGAGAGGATATTATTGTTTTTATGAGATTGACATTGAATTAATTATCTTGGTAAAAAATAAAAGATAAATCAATATTTTTCTACATATAGGAAATATGAATGAGAAAAAGTTAGCTTTTGATGAATGTGAGTAAAGTTTCATTATTATCAATCCTCTAATATTTCTGAAGTTTTACATATTTCCAAATTAAAAGTGAAAGAAAATAAATCAAAAGTAAGTCTAAAACAAAACTTCTGGAAAGACAATATTGTCTCTGAGGGGAAGAGGAGGCGACCATAGAGAACGTGATCTACCTTTGTTTCAGCTCCCTGGACAGTTTTGGAGGGATACCATTATTATCAATTTACACATAAGAAAAGAGAAACAAATATTACCTATTGCAGCTCATCAGCATAAAAGTGAAATTTGGTTCTGGATGACTGAAAATCACATTCTTCCCCTTAATATAAGCACAGCAGGCTTCGTGCTCATAAGGGCTCAGTGGTAAGGAATACAGCAGCTGATAAATGAGGGCGTTAGGACTTCTGTGGGAAAGGAAGGAGAAGGCTTTAGACTGAGCCTCTGAGCATGCTCCCTATCATCACGAGGACCTGTTTAGCAAGGGAACTGCCCCATTACCAAGAGGCTGGTTGTTCCCAACCCAGGACCCCAAATCTTTGTGGAAATCCACACTCACAATCAAGGAATGGGATGCTCTTGCCTGATACCTGACACCTTGCCAATCACAAGCTTCTTAGGAAATCTAGCCCCTTCTCTGCTGTGTTTTTAACAGAAATACCTGCTCTGTTCTCCTCTACCTCTGAAGCATGCTGTGGTCACATCTGTTGGGCATCAAGTTGGCACCCCAGGCTTAAATGCACTGGGTCAACTGCTGCCTTCAGTATTTAACTGAGGCTTCTCAGGAAATCAAGGAATAAGAAGGGATGGGATATCCTTTGAGTTAATGTCAGTTTGCATGGGTCCCTGTCATATTTGCTCAAGTAACATAAAAATGAAATCAGCAGAAGAGAAAGGCACAGGAGAGGGATCCATGAACATATCAGAAACCATTCAGTGAGGGTTCAATCAGAAAAATTCTGTGATAAGAAGTAAAAGGTAAATAAATACTCACATAGCAGTTCTGTATTCATTTAGTTGTTACAGGAGTTTGATCTAATAAATTATGAGAACTGTTTAAGAGTTCTCTGTAAGGCTGTTATTTCATGTTCGATGCTGGAGCCTAAAGTTTGTGACTCAGGAATCAAGAAAGGAAGAAGGATCTGGGGCACATATCAGTGGTAGAGCGCTTACCTCACAGGTGCAAGGAACTGGTTAGATCCCTAACACTATACAAAGATACATTAAAAAAATAAAAATGGGGAAGACAGAAGTAGTGTGGTAAAGAGAAAGTGGAGAAAATGTAGAGAAAGGGTGAAGAAAAAGAGGAAGTTGAGGAGTTGAAAGGGGAGACCATGAAGATCAAGTTGATTCCTCAAAACTTGGGTTGGATTTGTGTGGTATCCTGAGACCCTCTCCAAGGGAGACACTGAAGGCTCTTCTAGAAGCTGGAGTCCCTCATCGTGTATCTAAATATATATCTGGCCCAGGATCAGGACATGCAGAAGGAGAGCATGCAGAAGGAGTGACCTGCTATGTCACTTCACACCATCCAGGTCAGCTAAAGACATTGGTGCAAGTTCCAAGCTGACCGTACCTTCCCTTACCCCTAGCTCCCTAACACGGAATCTCCCTGGCATACTGAGTGACTCAAACTAGACAAGTATCTGCATCGCAAAACATCTATCTGTGAAAGTAGAAGCAGTGTGGGCTGTCAGGGTGATGAGTTTAGGAGTCACCAGCCCAGAGCTGAAGCGGCAGCATCATGATCCTTTGTGAATCCTCAGTGAATCCTCCTCAATGAATCCTCAAACAGGGCTGGGGAGATGCCTCATTGGATAAAGCACTTGACAAGTGAGCATGGGAACATGAGGTCAGATTATCAGACACCATGTAAAAAAGTCAGGAGCTGTGCTAGACTTCCGTCATCTCAGCATGACCTAGAAGGTGAGGTCGGTACTACAAATTCATGCTGTGGCACATGAATGCAATACTCACATGCATGAACACTCCCACACAATACCCATATCATATGCACACACACCAAAAAAAAAAAAAATCCTCAGACCACTCCATGATCTGATAGAACCTTGGAGCTCAAATCTCATTTCTGTAATAGTATGTGAAATTTACATACCCCAGTTGATTAGACACCTTTACAGAGTTTCCCTAAATGACTTCCTCTTTCATCATTTGAGTCATGTAACTCAGTGTGATTATTTACCTCAATCTTCTAAACTAGGACACTTTGAAAAGAGGTCATCACTTACTGATGAAAGCACGTGAGGCTGAAATTGTACCATCACAAGCATTTCACAGAGAAAACATGGCTAGCTCTGCCAGTGGGAAGGTGGGGTGTGCTTTTACTGGACTACCATGATGACCCAAGTAAAGAGCCATTATGGGAGAAGGGCAGTCCTGTCATGAAGTCCATGCCCAGAAATGTGTCTAACATGCCATTGAAAGCCCGTTTCTTTATGTTGTTCATTTTTTGTTCTCCCTCCAAGGGATGCATTTATGAAGCACATATTCTTCTTAAGCCTTTAGTCTGTATGATGATGGTGGAGTGTGATCTTCAGTGAGACCCAGTTATTCTGCAAGCACAGATGTTTGCGTGCTTCACAGTGATCAGAGAACTTCCTCCATGGCCAAATGTCAGGTAGGTAGAAGGAGGTTGAAATCCAGCAATGTGAAGAAGATGGAAAATGTGATCTACTCATATACACTCTGCCCCCTCCAGCTGATTTCCTGGAGGAAAGACCAAACTTGCCAGTTTGGAGCTAAATTAGTCTGACAGCGACAGCAGAACAGACAATTGGCCCCATGCAGAATACTGACAGCCAGTACTTCGAAATAATGAATCCATCCTAGATCTGCATCCAATTAAAAATGATGATTATCCAGCTTGCCCATTGTCTGCTCATTAGGATAAGTGGCTGTCCTCTTGGAGGCAGGATCTCAGAGTCAAAAGCAGGAAGAAAACATGGTAAGAGCAAGTTACACAAGACAAGGCTAGGCTCTAGGGGCAGGTGGAGGACTTGCTCCCAGAACCTATAGCCCTGTTTGTCTTAGAGAGCAGAGAAGTCACCATAAGCCCTCGAAATCTGGCTGTTCCACTAGTATTTCAACAATTAATTCAACATTGAAATCCTGGGGAAAATCAGGCCCTACAGTTACTGATCTGGTTGGTATGAAGCACCCAGCCATAGTACAACATACTTGACAGGACACTGAAACGGAATTGAATTAAGCCAAATCAAGCCCTTATTAGTACTGATTTCAAGTTTTAAAAATTATCAAGGGATGGTCAAATTGAGAAATCTAGGTGGGACTTTAATAGACATCTCACATGGTGTCAACACCCCAGTGGTGTGATGAAAAAGAGAAGGAAAATGAGGGCACGTGATCTAAATTAAAAAGAAACTGAACACTACATCAACCAAATGTGTGAGTTTTGATCCTTGGCTGGAAAAAAAATGAGAATATTTAAAAATATATTTTTAAGTTTGGTCATCACTGAAAACGAATATTATTTTATTAAGATTTTTTATATATGTGTGTAATATGTAGTGAGTGAGTGAGTGAATGTGTGTATGTGTGTGAGACAGAGAGAGAGGGAGAGAGAGGGGGGAAATGTATACATCTCTGTGTGTAAATGGGTATGCGAGACCAGACTGCCACCCATATTAATCTTCTACCTTATTTCTCTGAAACAGTTTCTTATGGAACCTGAAGCTATATTTATTTTTGGTTAGACTGGCTTAACAGGGAGCCCCAGAGATCCTTCCATCTCTGCCTACCACGGAACTGGGGTTACATACATGTTGTAGCATGGCTGGCTTTTCACATAGGTTCCTAGGTCCTTAGGCTTGAGCAGCAAGTGCTCTTACCTACAAAGCCATCTCCTCAGCCCCAAAGCCCCCAAATGTATATCCTCTATTAGAAGTTTACTAAAGAACTAGTGATAAATTGTGTTGGGTATAAAAATTACATTACATTCATATAAAAACATCATGTTTTAAGAGGAGCTATAAAATCATCTAGAAAAGAAATCACAATTTATATAATTTTCTCTAAATGTACTTAAAATAAGGAGATGAGAAAACAAATGATAATAGGGTGAATTTTATAACTATCCGTCTATGAAGTTTTACTAAAGTATTTGTGCAAATATGATAGTTTTGAAACTTCTTGTTAAACATTAAAAGTGTATTTGAATGAGAATTACTTGTTAATCTTGTAGGTTACATTGTGTTTTCAATAATCTTACAAACCCCATCTAGATTACTTTGTGAGTTATCCTTTCAATTGATGTCTGTGATTAGAAATGGCAGAGAAAAATATGCAGATGACTTAGAAAACATTACAGAAAAAAAGATCCCTTAAAAACACAAAGTGATAGAAATATCCATCATATTGATGAAAATTGATTTTGTATTATCTTTGCTACAATTATAAGCATCCTACATTGAACACAGAGGCAAGGTTATACATATCTTTCAAAGAGCATTTAAGTTCTCCAAGTTTATGACTATGATTTAGGTACAGTTTGTCAGAATACTGTTTGTTAGAGGTAAGTGTTAAAAAGAGATACAACACTGTACAAGTGTCATAATTTATTCATTCATTCATGAGTTGATGGACATTTGAATTATTTTCAGTTTGGAGCTTTTTTATATGTTAGTGAGTAAAGGATTACTGTAAAATGTATGCACACTTATTACATTAATTTCCATGCATTTAGCTGTTTAAGAATCTATCAACATGGCTGTACATGGTGATTCATTCCCTGACTTCCTGACTGTTTGCTGCCCTTTCTCTCTCTCTCTCTCTCTCTCTCTCTCTCTCTCTCTCTCTCTCTCTCCCTCTCTCTCTCTCTCTCTCTCTCCATCTTTCCCTCTCTCCTTCTCCCTCTCTCTCTGTCTCTCCATTTCTTTTCTATTTTCTATTTATACTCATTTGTGTATAGTTACACACCACTGTGGTTTTGATGATTATCTGATTAAATATCTTTATCTTTTAAAAGTCAGATATATGCATTATAAATACCACTCGAATATCTGTGTTTACATTGTCTTAATAATTGCAAAGATATCAGTTGACCAATGTTATAATTTTATGGTTTCTTCTCTTTACATTCTACCTATGAAACTGTTATTTATGATGGAGTTAGGCTGAGTCATAACAAGGATTTTCTTCTATATGTGCCATTGATGTTGAAAAATTTTAGACTGGTTTTTCAGGTTCTCTGGATAATTTATGTAAATCACTGTAAAAGTTAATGGTACATCTGTTCTTTATCTGATTACCCAGTTGTTTCAGTAAAATGCATTAAGCAGACTAGCTTTCCCCATTGAATTAACTCAGCTCTTTTGCCAAAAAGCCATCAGCTACATATGTGTAAATTTATCAGATTTCTATATTGTTTTATTATTGAAATTTCTTCTTTTTCATTATTGGCACATAGTGCTGACTATTGCTTTAGAGTAATTCTTAAGCCAGGCAGTTTTCACATATGTGGGGGTGCACATTCATGCTTAAGTACTTGCATGTGGAGGTCGGTCAGTGTTGGGCGTCTTCCTCAATCACTTTCCACCTATTTTTTGAGACAGGGTATCTTGAACCTAGAGCTTGTCAATTTGGCTAGAATCGCCAGCAGGTGATCCTTGAGGGTCCTCCTGTTTGTGCCTCCCCAGAGATAGGATAACAATTGGGTGCCACCCTGCCAAGCTTTTATGTGGGTGCTTGTGATCTGATCTCAGAGGCCTCTGTGCTTGTATGGCAAACACTTTACCGTCTGCAGCATCTCCTTACCCTCTTCACTTCATGTTTTTGTACTTTACAAAACTGTATTGATCATTTCTTTATGGATTTTAAGTTGTGCTTATTCATTTCTACAAAATTTCACGGTGGTAGTTTTATTGGAATTCCACTAGATCAAAAATCCATTGGGTGAGTAAGACATCTTCCAATTACCGAGTTCTCCAATCCACAAATTTAGTATCACTCCTCATCTAATTAAGTCACCTGCAATTTCCCTAAGTAATATTTTATAATTTTTGATGTGAACATTTTGCCTATTCATGTAAATGTCTCTGAATATTTCACTTTTCTGAATGTTATTGTTAATGTCACCAACAAAACTTACTGTAATTGTTGACAGTATATAGAAAACCAATAATCTTCTGTCCTGTGACCTTATAAAGTTATTGGTTTAAGAAACTTCTTTGAGGATCTTTAGAATTCTCTCTGTTATGCCATCGGGGATTAAATACAGTTACATATCCTTCCCAATACTTTTGCCTTTTATTTCTTATCTCCCCTCCCTGCACAAGGTAAGACTTCCATTAAACATTGAGTGGTGGGGCTTCAATCTTCCTTTAGTTTGTTCTGATCATATAGTAAAATAATTCAATATTAGAAAGTAAACACAATGTCAAAGTGGGATTTCCTTTGATATTCTCTATTATATTGAAGACGTCCCATTTTATTCCTGTCCTGTTACTCATAGTCATCATAAATATTAAATGCTGTAAAATGCTTTCTTTGCATCTATAAAGCCAATAATGTGATGTTTGTCTTTTATTCTGTCAATATGTGAGTCACACTGATTGATGTTCTGATTAATGGGAAAGCTGTAAATTTATGGACCAAGCTTACATAGTCATGATGTATTTTGTCCTTTGTACATATTGATGCATTTGATTGCAAATATCTTATAAAAAGATTTCCAGTTATTTTTAAGTAGAATGTTGATCTGTAGTTTTTTTCAAGCTTTTAGTCTCTTCTGGTTACTGTATTAATATAATATTTGATTCATAAAACAGGGGGGGAGATGAGTTGTCACAAAAATATTAAGTTTTTGAAATAGTTTTTATATAATTGATATTGTATTTTCTCATTTTCAAAATTTGATTCTTCTTATTTTAAAGGTAGGGTCTCACTGTAGCCCAGGCTGACCTGGAACTCACTCTGTAGTCTCAGGGTAGCCTCAAACTCACAGTAATATTCCTAATTCTGCCCCCTCAAGTGCTGGGATTAAAGGCATGTGCCAACTCAGGTTTTCCATGAAGCTCATCAATAATTATATCTATTTCTAGATTCTTCTTTATGGGACATTTTTAGATTTGCAATGAATTTTTTTTCTAAATATAGAGCTTATCATGTATCCTTTTATTTCTTATGTTTGCAGATTCAATTTGTTGAGCTGTTTGGGTCACTTTTCATAATATTCCATTATATTTGTTCTATGGTATATTTCACTAAACCTCTTAATCATGAGAAAAAGTAAAGAAATTTCTGCACTCATAGTAAAAAAGAAATTGCCAGTTCAATTTCAATTTAAAATTTCATTTCTGAGAATCCCATGCAAATTGGTTAGATAAATGGCATTCAATTTGCAAGGATTTTTGTGACATTGAATGAACTTTGAGAGAGGACATTGTGTTAGACCGAATATTATAATAAAGATGTTAAAAAAACTATAAGTGTAGCCCATGAGTCAGTTTCATTAAACCATAGGAATCTGGTGCAAGACTTATGTTTGAGTCAGAAACATGGGACACTGCAATGATCACACAATATCAAGAATAAATTCTGTCGCCGTAGAGGATGACTAAAGCCTTTGATTATACAGTAAATGTGGTAATCACCTGCTTCACAGGCATAAAAATCACACTCATTGTGCTTGACAGGTTCCCAAATGGTGGTGTGTCCATGGTTTAAAAAAAAGGTGAATTTATTCTAAGAATTGTGCATTCACTGTAATTAACATAATAGCCATCTAATATCAATCATGTTGCATAAAATGAATAAATTATAGTACAAGCAGAACAGATAGGATGACATAGAACATCATGAAGGCAATCAGAAGACAATAATTCCATACATTGCTTGCATGGTCTTCAGGGGACTCCAGTAATTAGAATGACAATAGCTAATATTGACTTTATACTTGCTATACATTGGAGATTTTTATGGTTAGTTTATTTAAAGAAGTCCTCTCTACTATCCTAAATTTTAGGTACTATTGTTGTGATTGTACAGATGAAGATGTAAAGAAGTGTACTAGTAGGGGGAATTTACCAAAGCCATTAAATGCAGAAGCTGTCATTGCCATAAAAAGTCAAGATTATAAATATTTCTTGCTGAACAATAAGAGGCATTTCTGGTCCCTTTAACATCCCAGAATCCTCTTTTCTTTCCTCCTTTCATCTACTTTGCACAGCGTTATGTTGTGTTCCTGGTGGCTAGCCATATAGAGAGATTTTTATCCCAGTGTCTCTATGTGGAAGTTCTGGGGAGTCTTGCTCTGCTTTTGTGCTCCCCATCCCCCACTCCTTCCTAATGTGTCCCCAGAGACTGCCTCTTACCAGCTGTCCATCTGTCCTGAGCCTCTGGCTTTCTGGCTAGGATATGGTCAGAATGGATGGACAGCTGGTAATCAGACTCTGCACCAAAGACATCTCAATTTATGCTCCAGGGACTCAGTTTCTAGTGAAGGAATATAGTGAGGCCTCATCATGCTGTGAAGCATGCAGGGGAGCAATTGCTTATAAATGAGGAAGAGTGTTAGGAGGAAAGTCATCACTACAAAGAGAAGGGGGAACAATAGCTGTAGAGACAGAATATGCCTTAGGATCCTGATAGATCCCATTCCCATGCTGAGTTACTTGCCTGGCTTGCATTACCTCCATGGGTCTTTCTTTTACCTCCTGGGTTCCACTTATCTCCAAGGCTCCTCATGGAGGTCCCTTCTTCTTGAGCTCCCACTTTTGCAAGTGAACTGTACACTTTTCATCAGCTAGAGGCCTGCAGGCAGACCCTTCACTTCTGGAAAAAGTCTAGCTTGTCAGGGTGATTCTGACACTGTTAGTTCCTCATAAGGCAGGAAGGAAACAGCCCAACTTGGACCTTCTTTCCTCTCCTTTGTACCATTGTTACTGGAAGTCTGTCTGGGGGTTTCCAGGTTCTTGTTTCTTTGTTCAAAGACCTGGAAAAGACACAAGCAAAAAGTAAAGTAGCCAGGAAATTGAAGAGCAAGGTGACAGTTCACTGCCAAGAGGAGCAGTAGGAGACCTGAGTGAAAAAATTCCCAAGGATCAGGGTTTCTTTAAGGGATTTTCGAGGAAGGAGGAGCTGGCTACAATGATTCTCTGTTTTGATTGACAGATTCGGGTTAAATAATCTTTTTCTCTGTTAGGCATCTCCCTTCCCATGATACCTCTGATTTTAATCATTTTATGCATAGGTATAACCTATCAAAGAAGGGATTCTCCCTGGAGAATCCCTGAGGATATACAGTGTGCCTTAGTACATATGTACCCCAAACCAGTCCAGATCATGTGGCCCTCCAGACCCCCAGATATAGCTTGAATAGAAACTGACTAAAAAAATGGCATTCCATAAAGATTTTCAGGGCTGTCGGAGTATACATGCAGCTCCATGCAGGTGTGTGGGGGGATGGCGGGTCCCAGGTTGCTATCATTAGGACAATGGTGTAGTTATTGTTCAAGCCAAGTGGTGTTTGCATGGCTCAAGTATTCCCTCTGCTTGTCTGACTCCCTCTTGCTTTGTCCTTTCTAACTTTATAGCCACACAATGTTTACATACCTTTTATGTGTTATTTCTTCGTCTATTTGTTTAGTCATCCAAGAAACACTGACTTCCTATCACCTACCTACTATGTGTCATTTTAAGGCCTGAGCAATCTGCCAGAATTTACTGAACCCAAATTTCAATGCTAACGAAGTTTGTGGTCTTATTTTGAGAGACTGACAAATTATAAGACATGTAAGTGGCCTGTGGGAAAGTGGCTGGCGCTAACCAGGAGAAGGAACAAACGTGTGAAAGGGAAGGTAGGAGATGATGTGAGCTGCATAGACCTATAGCAAGAATGTTCCAGACAGACATCACCAGGACAAAGGCCAGGATGTTGGAAACAGTGCAAGGAATCAGCATTTCTGGAGCTGGGGCAAGTAGGAGAAAACCCCATAGCAGATCTGGATGGTACAACCCATAATGGGTCTGGAGGCCACCAGCAGGCCTCTATTCATCTGTGGGCATCGTGGGATGAGGAGTCTGTGGGGCTGTGTGGTACCAGGGGCACATGTAGGTCATGACTCTTGCCAGAAGCGGCAGGAGAGGGAGAAAATGTCACCAGTGTTGTAGGTGATTTTAGCTCAGGTTGGCAGCCCTGAGGCCAGCACATCCTAGGACAGCAGACCTCTTGAGTGTGTATCCACTTGAACTTGCTGACAAATGGAATGGTTTGGGAATGGACTTTTGAACTTTGAGGGATTGCACCTAGGACTGTGTACATACTCGACAAGCACCCTACCTGTTGTAGTCAGCCACATGCCACTGGGATGAATCTTCAAAACAGGCACAATTTGGGGGAGAAAAGTATTTATTGAAACTACAGATTGAGGGGAAGTTCTCTAACAGTGAAAGAGGCTGGCCTTCTTTCTTAGGTCTGAGCAGACAGAGACACCCATCACCTACACCACACACACACTAGCAAACAGGCAGGAGGGTCAAAGAGAATTTCTTCTCCTTTATATAGCCTTAGGGTGGGGTCTTGCAACCTTTTCCCAGATTTAATGGCTTCCCGAGTCTCTGGAATTTCCTTCCTGCATTGCCCACAGAGAAAAGGATGTTTACTTCTAGATTCTTTGAGCTTCTTACATCTTGCCCCCTACTGAAAGTCTGCTTTCCTGTAAACACCCTCAGAGACCTACCTAAGAGAATTAAAAAGATCAAGTTGACAACCTAACCATCACACTACCACTGAGCTGCATCTCCAGAATACCTTTTTACAAAAATATTTTATTTATTCATATTCAAGTAGAGAGATACAGAGAGAGAGAGAGAGAGAGAGAGAGAGAGAGAGAGAGAGAGAGAGAGAGAGAGAGAGAGAGAGAGAACACACCAGGGCTACCACCTTTTGGATCTGGCTTACGGGCTTATGTGGGTCCTGGGGAATTGAACCCGGGGCCTTGGGCTCTGGAGGCAAGTGACTTAACCTCTGAGTCTTCTGTCTAGCCCACCGTTTTTCTCTTTTACTTTTGAGATAAGGTATCTAAGTTGTCCGGACTGGCCTTGAACTCCCCATGTGGCCCAGTACAGTCTTAAACTTGTCATTCACCTGCCTTTACCTCTAGATACCTTGGATTATAGGGCACTGCCCACATGTTTGGCTAGGAACTATTCTCAATGTCCTGTTTTATTAAATGTTGCTGATAATAGGGATAGATACATAGCCCACCTGGGAGCTAGGTGTGTTCTTAGCACCACTTAGCAATTTTGATGCTCACCTGATTTTCTGATGTGCCTCTAATTTTTGATCCAATCTAGAAATGCAAAATTACTAAATGCAGAAAAAATTAATTTACCAAAAGTCAGATCATTAAACTGTGAGACAGGCAGGCTTTGAACCCAGCTGTGAGCACTAACTAGCACCTTTACTATAAATGTGAACAAACAACTCAATTGAGTTCCAAGTTTGAAAATGTGCTTTTCACAAACATACTATTTACAATTGCAAAACACTGTGGTTTTCAAGCCGTAATGTAGCAATGCTAGATGTTTTTCTGATAGCAGTAATAACAGGAAGATGTGGATGAAAATATAGACCTCTTGCACATCTGATATGCAGTACCTCCATCTTTGGGAATGTTTCAACTCTGTGACCACCTATTTAATTCTACATTGACATAACTTTTTTTTTCAATTCAGAAAATCAATATACTATTTTTCTAGGCTGCAGTTTGACAAGGACCTGTGGCCTGAGAATCAGATTACTTAAAATCAATCCTGGCTCCTGTGCTGCTGATGTGAGCCTCTGGCAGGCTACCTCCAATGGTATAACTCGTATCAGGTCTGGGCTATTCTGGCATCCACACAGTCTGGCCTGGCATGACTTCCAGCTTGCAGTGTGAGCTCAGAGGTGAAGGTTTACAAAGTGTCCTGGCCTCTGTCCCACGTTATCTAAATGTAAAACAATTTCTTTCTTGGTGTACTGTTTAACTTTAGTGAAGCCTTGCTTCCACAGCCCTTACATATATACAAATAAGATTTTCCCATGTAGAAGTGAATGTTCCTGTTCTCTAGTTTTCTGCTTTTATTCTCTCTTGGAGAAGATGCAACGGGCATACTTACAGAACTCAGCCTTGCTTGTCTTTCTAAGCCAAGGCCTTCTCAAGAATGAGGACTGGATTGCACAACTCACCCCTCAGTGCCAGCCTCTGGTTGGAAGCCAGTGACGAGACCTATGCAACTTGTACCCCATTCTCCATTTCCCCATATTCCAGAGAAGCAACCCAAGATCTGATATGCTTAATCATTTCATGGAAACTGGAGTAAGGAGGTTGCAGTAGAAGTGAAACAGTAGTGAGATTTGATAAGGTCAAACCAGAAAAACATCAAATGAGGCAGGGCACACCTGTAATCCCAGCATTGTGAAGCTGAGAAAAGAGCTAGACTTTGAGGCCAGCCTGGAAGATATGTATAAGTAAGAAAGATAAAGGAAGGGAGAAAGAAAAAAGAGGAGAGGAATGAAGGAAAGAAAGATGGAAATTGTTAAGAAGAAAGACCAATGGAAGTCTCCTTTTTTTCTATTCCTCAGAATTAATTTCCCTGATGTTTCACTTGCTCACAATATGCAACTGTCAGACACAAATGACACTGTTCCTTCAAGTATTCATTGTGCATTTCTCCTTTCACAGAGACACTCTACAAACACCCAGAACACACCACTGGCTGGACTAGTGCCTGGATTTCCATGGGGGGTTAGGAAAAATAAAATCTCATTTCATATCTGATTCTGAGAGTCATTCAGTGTACTGAAACCCAACAGGCATTCCTTGATTCCCCCATCCTACTTACATGGAGAGCCAGCCTTTAGTGTGGGCAGATGGAGAAATTCTGAGAATAGAAAAATAAAGTTTTCTTCTAACACGAATTGTCATGT
Source organism: Zapus hudsonius (assembly GCA_004024765.1). Taxonomy (NCBI): domain Eukaryota; kingdom Metazoa; phylum Chordata; class Mammalia; order Rodentia; family Dipodidae; genus Zapus; species Zapus hudsonius. The sequence goes on along the minus strand of PVHP010001833.1, from coordinate 70,493 downwards.
GCCAGCAGCCACCGAGGCCTCCTGTGTTCTTTTGAGAGGGTAAGTAGAAGGAAAGACTAATAAAGGTCCCCTATGGTTGGGTTTTGTTCAAGTCCTAAGTGCAAACAACTCCCCAATTACTGCTGAAACCTGGGGCAATAAAACCTTGGGACCTCAAGGGTGGTAAACAGAATAAGAAAAGCTTTTAGCCGTCAGATAAATTATTAATCATTGAGACGTATCTCTCTTGACATCAATAATACCGGGAAAATCAATTTGTCATGCTCCAGTGCATGCTCGTGACCGACTTGCCCTGTAATGTAGGTCAAACTTGGATTTGATGCTCTGATAACCAGAGGTATAGGAAAGAAGGTGGATCGCTCAAGTGTCTGGATAGCACCCGTTGCAGGTAGGAAGCTCTGGGAGGCAGAGACACAGCAGGTCAAGCACACTGAGGGATAATCTCACTGCAGTTAGAGAGGCAAAAGTAGCTGAGTGCTTCCAGGGAGACACTTAAAATCCATGATTGCTTCCAAGCTGCTTCTGCACCTACCACTGGGAGACTTGCAATACAAAGCAGGTGAGCTTTGTGCCCTGCTCCTCGTTCACTTGTGCTATAGAATCTGGTGGAAACAAGACTTATTTTTGTCTAAGAGAAACTACTAAAAATAAAATGTATTTCCAGATGGTTTTTAGAAAGAGAAAAAAGGGGAAGAAGGCCTTATTTCTGTCTCTGTCTCTCTCTCTGTGTCTCTCTCTCTCTTTAAAAAAGCAAGCAGGGCTGGAAAGATGGCTTAGCAGCTAATGCATTTGCCTGTAAAACAAAAGGACCTGAGTTTGATTCCCCAGTACCCACATAAAGTCAGGTGCACAAGGTGGCACATGCATCTGGAGCTCATTTGCAGTGGCTGGAGGCCCTGGTCTGCCCATTTTCTCTTTCTCTCTCTCACTCTCTCTCAAATAAATAAAATATTTAAAAACAACAAAAAGCAAGCAGGCAAACCCAGTTAAAAGTAACCTTGAGCTGGAGTTTCCCCATTTGCATTTATTTGCTGCCTACTCACTTCAGTAGAACGAAGAGCCTGGGGACTCCTGTCTGCTTCCTCTGACCAGTAAGCCTTGTCACTAGCCCATCTGGAAGGGAATAAGGTCATGTGACCACACTGAGGCTCTTTGGGGCTTTGCAGAGTGAGTGTCCACCTGTGCCCATGAGCATGTGTGCCCCTGAGCAGAGCAGCTGGCACTGAGCCTTGAGGCTCTTCCAGATGCCCAGCTTTTAAACTCTCCAGATGGTGGCTACCTAAAGCCACTCAGATTGCTAGGCTTTAATCCATTGCTTGTCCCCTAGGACCTCAGTGGATGGTGCTGTCCTGTGTACTGTGGCATGGCTGAATGGGATGTCTTCTGAGTTGAAGGATATGTGGGACATGGACCATGTGACAATGAGTTTGCTGGCACTGGGTTTCTATGCTATGAAGACTGAATGAGATAGCATGAGAACGCCCCATCCTGCCTTTCCAATGATACAGAGTTCAGCAGCCACTGCTGAGTACCAAGCTGCCCTAGTCCCAGGGTTTAATGTCATGATGTGTCCTATGGCAGCTCATTGGTCAGAGATCAGGAGATCACATGGACACAGAGACTTCTTGTTTCTTTCCTCAGTGTCTGGGTCTGGCTGTTATGGCCCCATCAGGGGAGACGCCATCTGGAGGAACATAACCTTGTTCAAGGGCTGGAGTTGATGCTAGATGTTGGCTGGGTCCTCAGATGAACTGATGTAGGTTAACATAGTCCTTTCAAAATCTGTATGCTGAAGTCCTAACTCCTATTATCTGAGAACATGACTGCATTGTGGAGTCTTACAAGAGGTGATTACAATGAAATAGAGTAATTAGGGTGGTTCTTAATCCAGGGACTGGTGTGCTTATAAGAAAATAACTTTATGTAAGGCAAACACTGAGGGATGCCCTCTTGAAGACATAGGAAAATGACAGCCATTCTACAACCCATGGAGAAATGCCTCTGATGGAACTCACCCTACAGATCCCTTGATCTTCCAGTGCCTAGAGTAGCAACAAGATGTACCTTGTTTGGGCTGGAGAGATGACTTAGTGGTTAAGATGTTTGCCTGCAGAGCAGAAGAACCAGAGTTTGATTCCCTAGGACCCAAGTAAAGCCAGATGCACAAGGTGGTGCGTGTGTCTGGAGTTCGTTTGCAGTGGCTGGAGGCCCTGGCACACCATTCTCTCTCTTTCCTTGTCTGTCTCTTTCTCTCTCTCACAATCCTCTCTCAAACAAACAAACAAATAAATAAATAAATAATTTTAAAAGTGTGCTTTACAATGTCCCATGCAGAGATGACTCAGTGGAAAAAGTGCTTGGCAAGCAAGCGTGAGGACCTGAGTTCGGGTGCTCAGAACCCATGTAAATTGCCAGGCATTGAGGGGTGCCTGTGTACTCCCAGCACTGGGGAGACAGGACATCTTGGGGTTCACCGATTACCTAGACCAGCCAAGTCAGTGAGCTATACAGTCAGTGACAGACACTCCCTGAAAGAATATAATGGGTAGTTATTGAGGAATGCCCCTGAGGTTGACTTCTGGACTCCATATGCATACACACACATATGCACACATACCCATGTACATGTGTGCCCGCACATATAAGAACATGCGTACACACAATAGATGCATAACACCCCCTCACACACAAAGAGAGTCCATCCATGGTGATTTATTATGACAGACCGAGTAGATACTCATAGAAACCCTTGCTTGTGGCCTCCTCTCAGCTTGGATACAGGTTCCTCGGTGGCTCCCAGGCTACATGTGATGATCTATAAACTACATGCTGAGCCTCTAACATTAAAGACCATGTCAGGTTGTGTGGGTCTTCCATGCACAGGGGGAATGAGATGAGAAGCCACTTTTTGAGAAGAGATTGGGAAGGTATATATATATCATTTACAAATGAATATATGGTATATATGTGTGTATGTATATAGGAGAAAGATTTTCATAGCTCTTCTCAGAAAACCTGGATTGTCATATGAGATTTGTATCATAAATGTTACTCATTGGATAAAATTAATAAACCATATTGCTCCCCCCACCCAGTTTAGCCTAGCTTAATTCATTATCTCAAGTTGCATAGATTGATTGCTGCAACCAGCTAAAGAGAAATCTTGGCATCTTTTGCTTCATCCCAGACCAGCTCCATCCTGCCAAGACAAAGCAGGTGCTACAGCTTCACATCAGTGGGAAGCACTTCACTAGGTCCACTTCCAAGGAACAAGACCTGCCAATCTCGTTACCACGTCCTGTGTGCTTAATGGAGCATTCTCGGAACTCTCTCCAAAAGTCACAGCACTGAAGGTTTGTTATTCTTCAATAAAATCCTTGAAGCATCCGTCAAGAGATCCCCAAACTTCAAGATTGAGCTTACATTCATTCCTGTCACTCAGTGGAACGATGTCTCACAGCATAAAGGTTTGTCTTACTATGACCTCTGCAAGACATTTCTCAGTTCACTCATTCAATTAGCAAGTATTTATTAAATATCTGCTATGTGTCATATAATGGACGCATCACTAGAATAGGGAAACAAATGCCATCCTTTAACTACCCACAGATTTATAGTCCAATATGACAGGAGACACTATAAAATACATATGTAGATAAAAATTATATGTTACTTAACATTCTAAATTATGAAAAATCCTCTAAAGGATAGATCAAGATGAGAAAGAATAATTTATTATCACTGAAATCATCATGGGGTAAAATTGTCTTTCATTCTTAAAAAGTTTTAATTCAAAATGTTTACCAAGCTTCTACACTACCATTCAAAACAGATGCACAGCTAAACATGGTGTCAAATCTATGCAAGCATTAGAAAACAATGCCCCGTGCAGACAGGAGATGAATTAACAGTGACTCCTATTGAGAAATGTCCATCTGTCTGGTAACAGGGAACTCAAGACTGAGGCACTGTGTGTGGTATAAAGATGGTGGGGCCAGTGCATCTGAGGATGAGCAGGGACTGTTTGAAGGCAAACTAGGGAGAGAAGGCGTACACTATCAGGTTGGTGTGATGAGCTTATTTCCCATATACTTCAAAATCAATCTTCACTTTTTAATATCTTGTTATTAACTAGGGCCCCTATGATGAGTAACATACTCCTTGAACTTATTCCCCTTCTCCGTATGAAATTCTTCACCCTGTGACTAACACTGCTCCAATCTCCCTTTCATCTATCTCCAAATACCCTGTATTCATAAAGCACACTATTCTACCTAACACATACATGTAGTCTGTGGCTTTCTTTATTTCGCCATACAGCCTAGCTTCAAATTCATCCATGTTGTCACGAATAGCAGCATTCCCTCGTTATAAATATTGCCTAGTATTTCATTGTACAGATAAATGATTTTTTTATCCATAAATCTATGGACACTTAGGCTGATTCCACATCATGGCGATTGAGATTAACATACTGATTTCATTTCCTTTGGATACACATATTCAGTAATGGGTTGCCGGATCATGTGGTCATTTTATTTATTTTTTAGGAATTTACATACACTGTGTTTTCTATAACTATGGCTCCACCAATTTATATTCTCACCAATAGCAACACATTTGTTACTTCAAGTTTCTATAGGTCAGTAGTCTGGAAAGGAATGATCAGCTTCAGGCTGCAGTCCAGTTGGCAAGAATAGAGTCTCACCCATGCCTTAACTAGGGAAGGGCCCACTTTCAAGCTCTTCTGATTGTTGGCAGCCTTTGACTCCTTCCAGATGGCTAGACAGAGGGGCTTGATTTCTTGGTGACAGTTAGCTAGTGACTGCTTTCAAGAACTTGCCATGTGGTAGCGCACAGCATAGCAACTTCCTTCCTCCAAGCCAACAGAAGCAAGAGTTTGCTTACAGGATGAGTTACAATCTTATGCAGCTTAACCCTATACATATAAATGCCCATTTTTTGTCTGAGCACATATTCTGAAACCTGATACAGTTGCTTATTCATCATTATAAAGCATTGAACTGCTTTACACAACCGTCTGCATATTAGGCAAGCCTCTGCCACTGAACTATGTCCGAAGCCTTCTTTTTCATTTCTTTTCTTTGGAAACTGGTTCTTGTTATGTTTTCTAGGCTGGCCTTGAACTCATTCTGGAAACCTGACAATCTTCCTGTCTCACCCTCTTGAGTAGATGGGATCGCAGGCTTGTGCCACTTGCCTTGGATAAAATAAACTTGTTTAATCCTTCAGTCCACTTTCTTAGTTTCCTAGTTAAAAAAATGCCTGTCTTCTCCCCCTTCCACACATCTTTCTTTCAGAAAACTGAAGTGAGTTTTCAAAGTACAAGGTGGTCTTTATAGCATCCTTCATGGGCACACTGGCTTTGCCAAATCCTACATTTTTTTTCATTCCAAACGACTCTGGTTATTCACTTAACAAACTCTTCCTTATGCTCTGAGCCTCATTGGGGCGGGACCCTGCTCCGACTCTCCAAGCTGGGTTTAGCTCCCTGTAGGTGTGTTACTTTAGATCTTTTTCTTTGACAGTAAGCTGTGTGATCGATCACACTGAGAGTTCAATGGAGAGTGTAAATGAAATGAGTCATAGGTTGTAATGTGTCTACAAATGATAAGCACTCTTTGAGTGTCTAAAAATTAAATCAAAATAAATGCATATTATTAATCTATGTAATGTCTCCTTGGGGACAAGTCCCGAGGGGGCAGTTGATGAGTAAGGCTAAATGAATGGAGGGAATTGTCAAAATATAGATTAACAGTAACAAGAAATAGAACTCAGTGCATGAGTCATAGAAGCTTGATTTTATGAGACAGGTCTAAGTCCTCCCCATCAGCCTACTCCCAGCAAAGGTCTTGCCACATTAGCTTTCATGGATAGAGTGAAAGATAAGTTCTGTTAGTTTTCTCTTTGTGGTGACAAAATAGTCAATAAGAGCAACTTCAGAAAGAAAAGGTTTCTTTTGACTCAATCTTTCAGTAGGTTCACATCATCATGGCAGAAAGGCATGGTGTCTGAGAAGTTTAGTACATGACAGCCAAAGGGTGTGGCTGGAACTTCTCACATGGGCCAATCAGGAAGCATGTTGACAACCAGAGGCAGTGCTCAGGTCCTAATTCTGAACACCCTGGGTTAGGTAGTTAGCCAATGTTTCCACATCCTCCCACACAGTGCCACCAGCTGAGAACCAAGTCTTCAAACTCATGAGCCTGTGGGGGACATTTCCAGTTCAAAGCACTATGGAGGTTTTCACTTGAAAAATAATTCAGGACTGGGAAGTGGGCTTGGTGGTATCAGACCATGCTTATGGCCATGTAGCAATGAAAGCAAGCGATGGAAGGCCCTGCTTTGTTGGAAGGTTCTTGATTTGTAACACTTGTATCATGAAGGTTTTGAGGCACTGGTTGAGTTATGCACCTAACATTCTGTCTATTCATTTGCTTATCTATTTATTTTTGCAGTCCAAGCCTCGTTTGAATTATCATTAATTGTGCATTAGTGGGATCTGAACAAATAAGGGTTTCCAGTATCTTTAATTATACGTGAGAGTGATGAGATAATTCCATCATTTAGAGCAAGACAAAGAGAATTAATTAAACATGAAAAAAATGAGACAGAGAGGTAAGCTGTGGGAAGGGTTTCCTGGAGTCACATCCAAACATACACAGAGGGGTGAATCACGATCTGTGAAAGTCTTTGAACAGTTTCTATTTATATTTATCTGGCAGTGTTGGCTATTGCATCCTGTACGTACAGGCTCTGGAAAAGCCTTTTAAGGATCCCGTAAAGACCATGCTTTCCCAGGTCTGTAATGTTATCACAATTACTTTCTGAAGAGTAGAAGAGAGAGATTAGCAGGTAATCATCCCTGGCTGGAGAAAAGACCTGACAGCAAGTTCCTATCAAGATAGATGTATTAGAAATACACATTGTAGGAGCTATCAACTGCTTTTACATGAAATTTGCTTTAAAAATGGCCAGGCTTATTTTCTCTTGTGAACATGTTTTCCAGTGTGGGTTCAGATGCTTCTTCTGATCTTTTCATGGACTCTTTTAAGAGCACACCAGTCAGGTAGATGCTGCTGTTGGGAAAAATTACAAACCAACATCTCACCTTTCTTTGTAAAATAATATTTGTTTTTACTTTTATCGCTAAAGTATATCTGTACATATTTAGGGGGCACCAAATGATGTTATAATTTTTTTATACAAGGTGAAATGACCAATTCCAGGTCACCTATGCATCTATTACGTTAAACATTTGACATCTTCCATGATGAGAACCTGCAAGTTCTATGTCTCCCTTCCAAGAATAGCAACAAGAAAATCAAAGGACTTCCTTCTGCTTAAAGTGGATATTGTTCCCTTTGATTAACATATATCCCACTTCCCCCTTCATTCTGCCCATTGCTTCTGTGAATTCAATCCATTTAGATTTCATGTATTAGAGAGAAATGTAGTATTTGTTTTTCTGTTATTGACTGGTTTTGCTTAGTAAAATTTTAGAACAATATTCTCTAATTCAATCAATGTCAAAAATTAGGTTACTTGAGCCGGGAATGGCAGCTCATGCCTTTAATCCCAGCACTCGGGAGGCAGAGGTAGCAGGATCGCCATGAGTTCGAGACCATCCTGAGACTACATAGTGAATTCCAGGTCAGCCTGGGCTACAGCGAGACCCCCCTTGAAAAACCAATAAAAAAAAATTCATGTCCTTATTATAAAGGCTGGTTAGTGTGTGTGTGTGTGTGTGTGTGTGTGTGTGTGTGTGTGTGTGTGTGTTTTCACATTTCTTTATCTAGTCACCCACTGAGGGATATTTTGGTTGATTCTTTAATTGAGCTTCTGTGGTGCAATGAATTTAGGTGTGTAGACGTCTCTTCTACAAACTGGTTCTCATCCTTCCAGTGAACACCCAAAAGTGGGATTAATGAATCATAGCATAATATTATTGCTTTCAAGTTTTTGAAGAAATTCTCTAGAATTTTCTACAGTGAGTGCACTACTTTGGTTCTCAGTAGAAGTATGCAATGCTATTTCTTTTCTCTACTTTTTCACAAACTGTAACTATTATTTGTCCTTTTCATGAATCTTTCTTACTATTGATTTTGACATGGAATCTTATTGTGATTTTTCATTTGAACCTTACTGCCATTCATATATATATGATATATATATATATAAATATATATACTATATATATAGTATATATATAGTATATACTATATATACAGTATATATATATATATAGGAACTTTGTATGGACACATCATGTTTTGGTATCATCTTTCCCTCCTTCCTTAACCCAGTCCCCTGAACTGAGGGCCCTGTTTACTGGGATTGTTGGTATTCACCATGGAGTTCTGAGTTATGAGTCGTGAGAGCACAAGTCACTCATTGTGGGTAGGCAATGCCTCTGGATACTCCCTCCCACCCTGGGGCTCTTAAATTCTTTTCACTCCCTCTTCTGTGAAATCCCCCATGCCTTGTTGGGCACAGTCTACTTTGGTGTTGAGTTCTCAGTGGTTTCTAGGTTTTGGTTGTCCTCGGTTCTGAAAAAGAAAAAGAAAAACAGATCCTCCAATGGAGAGTGAGATCTGGATAGGTTAAAGAGGATAAGTATCCTTAACTTAGGGAGATTTTGATCTGAGAGGCCTCACTTTCAGCCAAAGACTAGTGGGAGTTTCTCTAGGAGTCCATAATCTTGGACTCCATAGGATTCTGACTTGATTCCCAGTTCATCTATGGTTCCTTTGCACTGAGCAGATCTCTTCGCCAACCAGAGAGCCACATAGTAGCACATGTGTGCAACTATTGCACAGGTGTGTACCACTTGTCAGGCTGGTTGCTGTTATACAGCTGTGTCCCCTGCTTGGTCACAACATTGTTGGCCATTTCTCCCAGCAGCTCTTGTAGCGCTTTTCAGCACCAAACAGGCTAACCGTGTGGGAACCGGCTGACCTGGTTCTCCCTAAGCAGTCCCAGGCTGGACTTGAACTCACAACAATCCTATCTCTACCTCCTGAGTGCTGGGACTAAAGACATATTATTCCTAAAGAAATGAGACATTTTCTCATGGTCTTTGAAAAAAGCCATTTTCTTGTCTTTCCTCTAAATTTTTCCTGTATTTAAAATGTGTTGTTATTGTTGTAAGTAAAAAGCGGGAGAGGGGTACTTTAAGTATCAAGGTGTCCAGAGTAGCTAACTGGAATGACAGTGATGCCCCTGTAGTTGATTGTCTGGTTCAGGTCTTGTCTCATCACTTCCTTCCCTTCTTCCTTATAATTCCATCTCTTAGCCTTCATGACTCTTCCATTCCTGGTAAGACATTTGTAACCTCAGAGCAAGTAAAAGTTTCTTTCAGTGTCAGAAGGTCAGAAAGTATTCTAGGCCTGATGTGGTGGAGCAGGCTTTTCATCACAGCATTTGGAGGCCAAGGTCGGAGGATCACTGTGAGTTTGAGGCCAGCCTGGAGCTACATACAGAGTAAGCTGCATGTCAGCCTGGGCTAGAGGGAGAGACTACCTCAAAACCAAACAACAAAATGTTCCACAAATACTCTGTAAAGGTTTATAATACCCTACTACATTAATTAGCTGAACCTTTCTGTCTGCACTACCTTAATTTAAAAAGAAGACAAGCCAGTAAATCAAAGAAAAACTATGAAACATGATTTAAAGCTTAATATGATAATATGATGACTGCCTAGTCTTTTCTTCTATGACTGTGTTGTATCAAGCTCTGACTTCTGTCTGAAATATACACAACACACCCATAGCTGTTACGACCACCACACTGCATTGCTATTAGGATTAGCAAAAGGAGATTCAAACTCGTTATGAGAAAAGTTGACAGCTTAGGTTCATAACTACATATTCTTAATATTACACACATTTTTACAGAAACATCCAAGTTCTACAGATAGCTTGAATCCTTCCAGAGACTTCTCACCCCCACCAGCCTTCCCAGAAAGCTTTTATACATGGTTGTCTCTTGCTCGTTGCTTTCCATCTCACTTGTCTTCTGTGTTAACTCTAGCAAGTGCTAGTGTATTAAATGCCAATGCCCGTTTCCCTCTCTTTACTTTTTAAATCTCTGCAACAAGCCTGGCTAATTTTGCTGGAAACCCTGTGTTTCCAACGTGGCTCTGATACCCTTTGCCATAACTTGTTCCCACAGCTCCAGATTTCATGTCTCTATCCACCTGACTAAATACCCTTGGCTACAAAATCTGATTATTTTCATTGATTATTTAAATTTCACTTAATTCTGTGCCTTTTTGAAATTTTTAAAGTGCATAACAGTAAAATTTCTATCTTAATCATGACCTGTCTCCAAATACTTTTATCTAATACCATACTTGGTAAATTCATTTAGGTGTTCATGGGCTTCTTACACTTATACATCAGAGTCCACAGAGAACTCTCTCTCTCTCAATTTTCCTTTCTCAGAAATGGCAGAAATATCAAATTTTTGTTGTGAGAAATCTTCCAAACCAATCTCAAATTCTTCCATTCATCTTTCCTATTATAATTCTGCCCATCACCTTTGTCTGAGGACCACGTTAGCTTCTTATATATTTGTTCTCATCCCTCTCTACTGCTCTCCATGGGTCTTCATTTACCTCATCTGGTATTTCATGAACTCAAGAAGTTATTCAGATAGTGCCTCTCCCTTCCCATTCCCTTCTAAGGACTTCCATTGACCCTGACATGTGAGAGTCACCACCTGCACAAGCTAAGGATCCACCCACTCAATTCACACTGGACATCTTCATGTGTCTCAAACAACTCTGGCTTGCATAAGGCATTTTCTCCTCCTCAAATGCCCTCATTGCATACGTGCCAGCTGACACTGGGTGTTCATCCAAGCCACACCTTCTTTGCCACCTTCTGGAGAGACATTTGCTGTCTTCACAATTGAGTGGAACCTTCTGAATCTTCATCATCACCTCCCTCCACTTTCTTTCTTTTATTTATTTACTTTTGAGGTAGGGTCTCACTCGAGTCCAGTCTGACCTGGAACTTGTGACAACCCCCTTAGCTCAGCCCACCACTCTTTGAAATATGAAAGTTTCTACCTGAATCTGTCTTTTTCCTCCACTGATGAGAGACTTTGCTTGTCTAGCAGCACAGCAGAGTGGGGTATTTACCATGACAGGTAAATGTGCAGAATATGGATAAACTAAAGGTTTTATTCAATTAAATAGAATCCAGAGTTCAATAAACATAGGAAAGTCTTAACTCAGTTTACTGTTGTCTGAGGAACATTCAACTGCATTCATTCCACTGCAGTTTGATGGATATATATATATATATATATATATATATATATATATACATGTATATATATATATACATGTGGGGAAAGACACAGTTATCTACGGATGCATTTGTATATGTACATAGATGTATGCATGCACGTGTACATATACACATATGCATGTAGATTTTGTGATATCTTACTGTTAAGATTGGAGTAATCAGTATGTTAAGTTACAGTCTTTCAATGAATTTCCTGATCATGTATAAACTTGAGAGAAGAATTATTGTCTATAAAATATCAACAGTTTAGAGCAAAAAGAGTTGCAAGAGAAGCAAACACAAAGGCAGAAAATATTTGCTTTCCCAAAACCAAAGCATGAAGTTTGGCTATTTGTTTACTAGTTAATTTGTTTTCCTTTTCCTCACTGAAAGATTTCCAGAAATCATGGGGTGTCAAAGTCATGTTCTGTACTTGGAAACTCTGAATGATATAAATAATTCTCTCCAGGAAATAAAATGACTGATATACACAAATAGGAAAGAAATATTCTGGATTGATCTTGCTAAAAGTTTTCCAAACTAGCTTCACTTCTTGGCACAGGAACATTGAATCAGGATTCCCATTGACTGATTCAGGCCAGACAGTGCAGAAACTACAACCCCTTCTCAAACTGACGAAACATACATGACCCTTGTGGATTTGGCAATATGAAGAGTAGATGGAAATAATCCAGACATAATTAATGCTAGAAAGGTATGGGGAAGAGATTTCCAAAATCAACTAGTTTATCATGCGCTATAGAATAATAATAAATATCCAAGAAGAAACATTGTCATTACATTCAGAGTTCTACATAGAAAGGGTTTATGTCCACAATGAAAAGGTTACTTCTTCCATTATGTAGGGAAGTACAAGATAAATAATCAAATATTAATAATAGATGGAAGGGAACTTATCTCCCACTGCCTTAAATTATCCTTATAATTCATAGACTTCATGTTCTGGCAAAATATATTTCTGAATACAAATTTATCTGGAAACTTTGAAGTTAAGAATGGAAGTAGATTTTAGTAGGAAAATGTGAGAGGGGGAATTCTTTTTGCAAGTCTTTCCTGAAAACACTGCTATAGTAGTGAAGTAATAATTCCGAGGAAAGCATAGCTCTTCCTGCCATGCTTCTCTTCCAGCTGTGTCAGGAAGGGGCTTAGGAACTGAGTCATCTCGTCAAACAACATCTGGAGTGGACTTTATCATAGTAAATCTTGTTTTTGCTTTCCCATTGATGTTATCTATTCTGTTTTTGTGATCTTATTCTTTTAAGAACATTACCGTCATTTAGATTTATTTATATACAGCCTCCAGTCTCAGAGGGGAAAAGAGAGAAAAAAACATATTTTAAACCAAAGCCTTTAATTATTTTTTTTCTACTTTGTGACAAAAGTAAGCAGCCAGCAAAAGGGAATCTTACCCAAGCAAGGTTGCACTGTGAACTAAAGAGATGCTCAGTGAGTGAGCGAAGGGCTCCCTGTGAGAACAGGAAGACACGAGTTCAGATCCCAGCACTGAGGAGGGGCAGACAAGATGACCCCTAGGGCTTGATGACCAGCTACTCTAGTCACATCTGTGAGCTCCAGCTTAAGTGGAAGACACTGAGTCACAAAAGTGATGGGAAGTGGCATGAAGATACACTTAAGCGGAAGAGTGTTTGCCTAGGATTCATAAATTCCTGGGCTCTTGGAGCTCAATGTCTTTCCCAAGGTGGAATAAATTTGTTGACTCAGTATACCTGAAGACTGTGAGCTCGCCAGGAGACTCAGAACTTATGATGGGCTCAGAGCACACCTGTCAGAAACAATGACCACAGAACACATTGCTGACCAGTGGACAGACATAACTCTCCTAGTATCACATTTACCTGGACTCAGTCCCAAGAATGCTGGACAGAGCAGAGGGAAGGCACTGAGTAGGGCATCAGGTAATAGAGTGAGGCCCTGCAGAGCTGAGAGCAGAGGGAAGGCACTGAGTAGGGCTTCGGGTATGGGCGCATTGTGGAAGTAGATTCCATAGAATGGTGGAAGGGAGGGTTGCTGTCTGTAGCTCTACTCTAAGACATTCTGCTGATGAAGAGGGGACCTGGCCCTAGATTGACCAGAATGCAGTGTTTGGTTCTTCATTGATTAAATACGGGTAACTTTTCTTCCTTGAAAGATCTTTGTCAAACTTTACTAAACCTAATTATGAGGAAACACAAGAGTAATCCCAGCCCTTGGGAAGCAGAGGCAGAAATATCATGAGTTTGAATCCAGCCTGGGCTAGACCATAAGGTCAAGTCTCAATGAAAGAAAGAAAAAAAAGATAGCCTTTATAAAATTCATAGTGTACTACCTAGTGAACTTTCACTTTACTTAAATTTTCACTTATTTTGTACCTAAATTTGAATTAATTAATAAATTTAGAATTACAATGCTGGCTGAAAGACCATTTAGTAGATTTAAAGACAATCATGCTTAGAACTAGGGTTACTTTTTAAGATAAATTTCTCATGGAAATGAGGGAAGATATCAAAAAGGTTACAGTTCTTAGTTTAGCAGAGAATAATCTCTCTCTTTCTCTCTCTCTCTCTCTCTCTCTCTGTGTACATCATGTGAGAACAAAGTACATTTGTGTTAAATAGTGCAGAAAGGCTATTTTGCAAAAATCAGAGGAAAAAAGCTAAAGTAGAATATTTGAAAGGATTTTGATTTCTTTGACAATCTTGCTTTTTTAAAAAATTTAAACTGCCATCTAAGGTGTTTGTACCATTGATTTCAAGGCCTACAATTGTTAGAATGTATGATGACTAACAAGACTGTGCAAATGTCAAACAATTATTTGTTTGCACAAATATATACAAATTATGATGGGAAGTGAAAAGTGGCATCCAAATGACTTAAGTTTGCATCTCTCAAATACCTTTCTTTCACTCTGAAGACACTGTACAGAAGATCCAGTGTTAATCCTGCTATAACCATAGCTGACCTAGTTTCTCTTGGGCTCATGTGAACTAAGGATCACAGTTCTGATATTGGCAGTGAATGGCAGCCTTGCTTGCAGACCTGGCATCTCACAGGTTTCCTCAATGAATGTTGGATGTGTGCAGGCTCATGCACTGGCACACTGTTGGTGTGTGAAAACAGGTATGAAGTGTGTGTGTGAGTATGAATGTGTGTGCATGCATGAATCTGCACATTGGTGTGTTGCCTCTGTGGTGTACCTGTGTGTCTATTTCTGTGTATCTGAATGTTTGCCTGTGTATGACATGCATGTGCACTCCTGTGTTTGTGAATTGCATGTGTGTGTCTAAGTGAACTAAAAGCCAAAGACAGGCTTTAATTGAAAAGGTCAACTTCAAGTCACAGTGGAAAGCAATGCCACATGGCTGGGTGTATTCACACAAACAATTCCATCAGTATGTTTCCTAAGATGACCTTCTCAGCACTTTCTGGAGCCTTTCTTCTCGGCTAAGCACAGCAGCAACTGAACTTGGATTTTATTTTAATCACATTTGAAACAGGGTCATCAACTAGGACACCTACCCCAACCTGGGACAGAGCTCTCCAACGCCAAGGATGCCATGGCTTCCAGAACACCTAGAGTCACTGAGATGCCTTCTTGTGGACGGGCACCTGGGAGGGACAGGTAACTCTTCTAATATGGAGCCATTTAGAAAAAGTGTATTTGCTGAGGTTATTTTTATCCATGCCTCAGCCTCAAGGATGAATTACAGTGTTCCCTAAAATACTTCAGTCTGTGAGCTTCTTGTGCCTCAGAGAATACTTTCTTGTCAGAAGCACAAAGAGCTGTTAATTCACACCAAGATGATCTCAATTTTTTAAATAAAATTGTTATTGGTATTGCTTATTTTCAAAAGTGCATACATTAGCGTTTCTGTGTATTAAGAATTGTTTCTATTCCTCCTTTTTATTTAACCTTGTGGGGGATTTCAAAACATATTTCTCTGTAGGAAAATATTATAGAGAAATTATTTTTGCCTATTTAATGATCAGTGACAAAATTGTTTCTGTTCATGTATTCCATTATAAAGAGAATTGTGGCCACAACCCTTTGCAATTTGTGGCCAATACTGCAAGAGAGGCGGGAGTGAGATTCCCCAGAGCATTAACTGATATAATTCTGTATAATGTGTGTGTGTGTGTGTGTGCACGTGTGCATATAGATACATAATAAAACTGCACATATGTAATTCTTTTATAAAGTTCACTATAAAATAGCTCTTTAATGCTTCTTGTTTATCCTGAACCAATTAAATTTAGGTGCTTTTGTTATCATTGTTGTTTATTTAGTTATTGTGTTTATTTTTTTCACTATGCCATTGTATACTTTTCTTCTATTTTACTAAGCAAAATGCCTGTCTAGCCACTTTTTTTCAGTTTAGAAAGAATCTATCAACTAGCCACTCTGTAATGCTCTAAGAATTTGCTAACTTCTAGCTATATGAATGTGTCTGCAATCATTCTCCTTCCCTTCAAAGTAGAGCCCATTTTTGTCTTTTTTATTATTATTATTATCCATAATTAGATACACTTAAGCGAATAATGTGTTGATGTCTTCAATTCCCCGATTTCCCTCCTCTCTGTCCCCAATGCGCTGGATATCCTCCTCCATGGGCAAACTGGATCAGTCCATGTGGTAGGGGGTTATGGATATCCTAGGAGTCAACCCGGTTCCACCCCCCGCCTTGTATTTGTTACTGAGAGGGGCATGTCCCTGGATATTCTCCCCACCATGTCTCTTACAATCTTTTTCCCCCCTCTTCCGCTCAGTTCCCTGAGTTATGCTTTGTTGTTGAGGCCTTAGGGATCTCTGTACTTCTGCTTTAGGTTGTGTTGAAAATCGTTGTTGTCTGTCTCGCTGGCTTATCCTGGGTTGACTGATTGGCTGTGGTTATAGGTATCTTGCTTATCACACCACTCTCTGTGGGGTTCCATATGGATCCTCCACAGTAGGTCTGGGTTGGCTTATCTCTTTCCAGGAAGACAGCTATCGGCCTATAGCTCATTGGTAGGGTTTGAAGAGCCACAGCTCACTTGGAGCCTTCTGAAAAATACAAACAGAATCACCATTGGAGAGTGAGATCAGTATAGGTTAACTGAGATACACATTTCTGAATTGGCTAGTTTCTATTGTTAGTAGCCTCTTTGTAAATCTCTTGTAAAGTAAATTTCTCTTTGGGGGTCCCAAGATTTTGGTTCCCTGAAATCCCAGTTCCAGTCAAGGACTCCCATTCACTGAGTGGATTACTTGGCCAAATTAACAGCTGTTGATTGCCTCCCCCAGGCTTTGGCTCCTCCACTGCACTAGTGCTCATTTCATGGTTCAATGTTCTCTCCCACTAGGCAGTGTGTTCAGCCTACTCCTGGTGGCAGACTGCTTTTTATGTCAGTGGTCTCTGTTTATTCCAGATGTTGTTGACCAGCTTCCCTGGGCAGCTTATGCAGTGCCTTCCAGCACTGCACTAACTGCCATCTGGGGGATGGTT
Organism: Zapus hudsonius; assembly: GCA_004024765.1. Classification (NCBI taxonomy): domain Eukaryota; kingdom Metazoa; phylum Chordata; class Mammalia; order Rodentia; family Dipodidae; genus Zapus; species Zapus hudsonius. The sequence continues at coordinate 53,671 of PVHP010001833.1, read as the reverse complement.
ACCATTCTGGACCTTGCAGGGTCTCTTGGTGCTGATAGATGGCTTTCTGTGGTTCTTCAGTAACAGGATCTCACCTCAGGCCTGGGGTGGCTTACCGAGAGCTTTGACAGAATCCTGTCTTGTTTTGGGGACCTCATGGGTCATTTTGGTCAACAGCTCAGTGAGGGAAGGAGCCTGTGACTGGGACCAGGAGTTGCCAGACTGATTGATTTTTCACAGGCTTTGACTCTCTCCCCTTCTATTCACAGCCCCTCTTGCCAGATGATGCCCACTCCTTGCTCATTAGGTTACATTATACACCTGAGGATTTTATGATTTTGAAACAATTTTAGTTCAGCTTCATGTTTAAGTCATCGCTCCCCCATTTCTTACCCCTCTTTCACAAACTCTCGTTTCTCCTGACTTGTTTGCCTAGAGTTTACTGTTAACCTGGTTAGGAACCACCTATGAGGGATAATATGCGGTGTTTGACTCTGTTCTTTTGTGAGTTCGCTTAGTAAGATCTGCTCCTAGTCAGACCATTTTTTTTCTAAATTTCGATATGTCATGAGGTGCATAGAGCCCATTTTAGTTATATCAGCATTTCGTATTCTGTCATTACATCAGCAATATTGCTAGATGATGCAAGAAGTATCATATGATCAGTTTCCTTTACTCTTCATTTTATTACCCCTGTTCGCAGCACTACCTACTACCTCCTGTGTGTGTGTGTGTGTGTGTGTGTGTGTGTGTGTGTGTGTGTGTGTGTACATGCATGAGCACACTCATGTGCCACAGTGCTGGTGTCACAGGACAATTTAGTGAATCGGTCCTCACCTTTCACTTTGAGGCAGAGTTTCTTTTTTGATCTCTGCTTGGACACCAGGATGACTGACCCCTGAGATCCTGGGATCCGCCTGTCTCCTTCCATTTCACCATACGATTGCTGGATTATGTGCTCTCAATACTGCAAGCAGCTTTTTATGAGGGTCTCTGGTTGCAAATCCAGCCATCAACTCTTGACCTTATGACCCATCTCCCCAGCCTCTTACTCAGTAAATTCCACATTTGCACCTGTCTGAGGGTCCTCCCCATCCCAGAGAGTGGTGGAATCGCGATGCACTTGGTCACGTCCTCCCACATCACCAGTGTGGGAGATTCCCTTCCTCTCTGTTGCATTGCAATTTTGGTTTGGATTGGTGGTTCCTTCCTTTTATCCACAATCCTTAGGACTTCCTCAGGAAGAATTCTTAGACAAAAATGCTGATTGTGCTTCCATTTCGTTTTATGTTTATTTTAATCTCATTCTTAATGAATTGTTGGGCTGAGCTTAGAATTCCGTACTCGAAATCATTTCATTGCCCCTTATGATTTCTAACATGTTTTCCCATGGCTTCCTTTATTTTGGTTGGAAACTGAAATTTTTTTTTTTGCTTATTGATTTAGGGTAACCTATGATAACTAGTAGAGGTCTCTCTGTTCCTAGTGTGAAGTTCTTGTCACTGCTATGAAAATATCTAGGACTTTAACTATGGGGTGATAGGAGTGACTTGTTGGATGTCATGGAAGATGTCAGAGACAGCCAGGAAATGAAAGACCCAGGTCGTAAACAGACCACAGGAGGTGTGGTCCAGCTGGGGTGGAGGCACTGCCTTCACTCTCAGAATATTTTCTCAATGTATCTTGGATGCACACCCTGGAAGGAGAATTAGAAATCTGAAGAAAAATTTGGCTCCTATAGCCCTATTCTTTGCTTTTGCAAAGACTAATTTCGACTCCTCACAGAAACTTTGATTAAAAAAAAAAAAAGATAGTGCCAAAATTTGAAATAGGGAAATACAGATCAACTTGGCCAACCATGAAGCAAGCTCAGGTAAGTAGATTTAAATAAGAATTTCTTACTTACTATTGAGGAGAGAAGTGGTACAAACAGCTTTTGCAGTTATGACAACAAACTGAGCAAAAATAATATTAGTGAAGACACTAGTGCATGGTAGATTCTAATTCTGGAAGGTTACTGCTCTTTATCAATTATTACTATTATTCTGGAATGAAAAAACAGTTCTCAATAACCACCATAAAAGGCTTCATTGTCATTGTTTCACCATGAGAGCCAGCAGCTTCCGGGGGCAACAGGAAGCAGAGTCAAATACTCTTCAGATATGACAGCTTTCAGGCATATTAATAAATCCACCAGGGGAAACATGATATATTAAAATGTCCATAGGATTTTTGTTTTTGCCAAATTTAAAATTGATAATGATATTGGAGAAACATGAAATTTAGAGTCAATATGAAGGAGATGTTTTTCTAAGGAAGTCAAAGCATAGAAGGAATATTGTCTGTGGATTGTGTGTGTGTGTGTGTGAGTGTGTGTGTGTGTGTGTGTGTGTGTGTGTGTCCATCTCCCTTGCAAGTATGAAGGACAAGAGAAAATATACCCTCACAAGCATCAGCAGGCATTGAGGTAACCACTGTAGCATTAGTGGTTACAGATATTCAGAGGGATGAACACATCTGAAATCCTGGAATAGTTTCCTTAGAAAGACAAATGCCTGGGCCCTATTCCAAACATTCTTTATCTGAAATCTGCATTTTAATTGGCTCTCCCAGATGGTTTGAGTACATACAAAAGTTGACGAACTTGATCTTGACTTTGAAGTAAGATGGAACAGAGGCTCAAATGCATCACCTGCTTGGAGGGAAATAGCAGTAGGAGGTAATTTCCACATTATATCCATGGCTCACATTCAAGAAAAGGTGAGTAAACAGCATCTGTTTCTTTCCTCTCGTCTCCCTGGCTTCAGGGTGCTATGCTGGTATTTCTTGCCAATTTAAGGCTACCTTTGAAATTCACTGTAATGCGATCTTAATGTTGGAAAGTTATATGCAAGTGGATATATGTGCATGTCTATATAAGTGAATGATATGTATCTTTGGTAAGGTATGATAAAAACTGGACACAAAACCCAAATCTGCTTAGAGATTGGTGAATTAAGAACAGGGCTTACTTATTGATAGGAGAAAAAGTTATAATTTTCTATTCCTTTTATGAGTATATGTAGTATGTGTTTCTGTATGTGCTTGCATGTTTGTGGGCGTGTGTGTTTGCACATGCTTATATGAATGTCAGAGACCGATTGCTTTCCACCTTACTATTTTTTCTTTTGTAGTGGTTGCTGTTGTTGCTGTTGTTGTTGTTGCTGTTGTTGTGTGTGTCCATGTGTTTGAGTGTGAGCATGTGGGGTTTGAATGTGAAGGTCTGAGGAGACTCTTTCTTGGGTGTTGGTCTTTACCTTCTACCTTGTCTATTACAGGACCTCTCATTGTTCATCACTGTATTCACCAGCCTAGCTGGCCTACAAGATTGCACGACAGTCCCTGTCCCCACCTACGTTCCTTTCCTGCCACAAACAGGCTTGGATTCCAGATGCTTTTGCTCTAGCTTCAAGTTTTAGTGCACTCTGGTGATCCAAACTCAGGTACTCAAACTTACCCAGTGTGTTAGACTCACTGAGCCATCTCTCCAGCCTTTACTTTCAGAGGCACGGCCTCACCCTGAACCTAGGCTTACCGATTAGGCTAGACAGATTAGTCAGCAGGCCTGGGCTGGGATTCCAGGTGTATGCCACCCCACCCAGCATTTTATGTGAGGGCTGGGAATCTGAGCTCTGGTTCCCTGCTTGTGCAGCGAGCATGCTACCCACTGAGTCATCCACTCAGCCATGTCTGTCGGGGTTCGGGGAGGGTGGTGGTAAGGGGCTCATGAGCTGTCACCATTTGCTCAGTTAAAAAATCCTCAGCTATACAACACACAAAGTGGGGGGCACCTGGCTGCCTCCTGTGCTATCCATAACTCCTACCCTATAGACTGATCCAGTAAGCCCACTGAGGAGGATATCCAGTGGGTTGGGGACAGGGAGGAGAGAAATGGGAATACCAACACATATTTGCTCATTCACTGTATCTAATTTTGGAAAATAACAATTAAAAAATGAATCTGAGAAGTAATAAAATACCTAGTTTTATAAGCTAAAAAAAATCCTCAATGGTTGCTGGCCCTCTAAGTCAGATGACAAGTAAGTCATTGTCATCACTCTCCAAAGCCCCGAAGGACAACAACAGTCACCTCACGGATGATTCCCGAGTATGACATAGTAGAAGTTCAAAGCACAACTCTGTGCAGCATAGCTAGTATGCTGGGAGAAAACAACAGAAATCCAGCTCCCACTAGCTCCATGCAAATGAAAATTGATTTCTGGGTAAGTGGGGTGGGAAGAATGGATCTTGCCCGCTATTTTGGTCTAAACAAAGACAGAACCTTCTGGCAATCTATATCTCGCTTCTCAGTGACCATGTATGAAATTCTAGAGAAGTCCTCTGATTGGATAGGTTGAGATCACTTGCCCATTTCTGAACCAACCATAATGGCCAGAGGAACACATAATTGGGCAATCCTTGACCATCTTGTGCCCACCAGAGTGGTTGGAGCAGTCATGGGATGCGACTGTAGTCAAAACTCTCATAGGTGTTAAAAATATCCCTTTAATTAATTAAATTTTAATTAATCAATTATCCCTTTAATTAAAGGTTGGAATTAGCAGAACAAGAGGAAAATAAATTCTGAGAAGATACATTCATTTTTTCTTAGGTACTTTTTTTGTGATGTTAACAAATTCATTAATTTTTCAGTGCTATGTAGGATTGTTTTGAGATTAAATGATACATTATATCATGCCCTTAGCACCTTGTAGATACTCAAAAGTAGCTATTATCACTAACCCGTTTTCTTTTAAGGATTCATAAAGCTAAAACTATATGAACATAATTCCCTAGGAATTCTCATCTAATCACTTTATGGTCTGGTGTTAGACACGTACTCTGCACAATAATTGGGTTTACAATAGGCCTAAAAGGAATCAAGCCAGATTTGGTGATGCACCCGTGTAATTCCAGTATTTAGAGGCTGTAAAAGGATTGCCTTGAGATCAAGGCCAGCATGGGCTACACAGCAAGAATCTGTCCAGTAAAAAGAAGGGTGGTTAGGGGATGGTTCAGTGGGTGTGTTCACTATGCAGGCATGAGGACCTGAGTTTGGATGCCCAGCACTCATGGAAATAACAGGTGGTATGTGCCAGCCTTTAAGAGGCAGACACAGGGCATCCTTGGGGAAAGCTGACTAGTCAACCTAGCTGAATCAGTGAGCTCTGGGTTCAAATGAGAGACCTTGTTTCAAATATGGCAAAGAGCAAATGAAGACGCTATCTAATACCAATCTCTGGTTTGCACACAAACACACACACACACGTACCTATACATACACAGTGTACACATGCACACATAAGTAAATAAATAAATAAATACACTAAGTTAAACAAAGAGAACAAACAAAATGACATATATATGAAGAAGCCACAATAAAGCCCAATACTTAGTATGCTAACTGTGGTAGTCAGTCCACACGTCGCTGGAATGAATCTTCAAACAAGGCACAATTTGGGGGAGAAAAGAATTTATTGAAACTACAGATTGAGGGGAAGTTCCGTAACAGCAAAAGAGGCTGGCCCTCTTTCACAGGTCTGAGCAGAGAGAGAAACCCATTACCAACAGCATACACACAGAACAGAAAACAGGCAGCAGGGCCAAGGAGAGAATTTCTTCCCCTTTATATAGCCTTAGGGTGGGGCTCTTACAACCCTTTCCCAGACTTAATGGCTTCCTGAGTCTCTGGAATTTCTTTCCTGTACTGCCCACACAGGAAAGGATGTTTACTTCTAGCTTCTTTGAGCTTCTCTACATCCTGCCCCCTACTGAGAGGCTGCCTTCCTGTAAACATCCTCAGAGATCTACCTACCCAGGATCATTAAAAAGATCAAGTTGACAACAAAACCTAACCATCACACTAACCTAGGAAAAATGAACTCAGACCTGCACCATCAACTTCACCATTCTACTTGGCATGTGAGGGCTGCAGTCAGAGAGACAGAGCAGCACCACTGAGTCCACAGACTGCTAATGCTGCCCTAGCCTGGCATCAGGTTGAGACTCTGGGAGAACTATTGACTGCTGTGTGCTCATTTAGCCCCTCCTCCTTGAGCCATTTGGCCAGGACAGGAGAGTTCATGATCTGTACCAAAAGCATCTCACAAAAGCCACCTCTTCCATGATGCTGGCCAAGACAGAGTCGGTCGGGAGGAGGAGCTTCTGCAGCAACCAGCAGTTCTGCAGTTACTGGACTCAACAAGGCTTTTTAGGCTTAAGCCAGAGTCTTCCTTTGACTGGTGGCTCCATCTGGGATCTCCTGGGATCAGGGTTCTGTCAGTGTGGTGGGACCAGTCCCAGTAGGTTCCCAGCAAGGAGGGGGTACACCTTCATTGGCATGCCGTGTTCTCCTCCCTTCCTTATATAGCAGCTCCTCTTACTAATTCTCAGCTCTTCTTGGCCCAATCTGCTGGCCTCTCCTGGCTGGCTGTTGCCTCCTTATAAGGCACAATGTCCTGTCAACTTTGGCACAGGTCTCAAAAACCTTCATTTCTACTAATATCTTTCTCTCATAAAAGGACATGCAAGATGTGGCAAGGCACACAGGAGGGTCAACTCACACCGTCAAGGAGAAAAAAGAATTAGAAAAAACTACAGGGAGATAACAGGGCTCATGGGGATCTTACAATAGGAAGGTTGTGCCTGAGGTACAGGTGTAAAGAGATTTCTAGGTCTGGGGAGATGGCTCACCACATAAAGGCATTTGCTTGCAAAGCCTGCCAGCGCAGATTCTAGTCCCCAGTACCCATGTAAAGCCAGGTGCACAAAGTGGTTCATGTGTCTGGAGATCATTTACAATGGCACGAGTCCTTGGCACACCCATGCTCATTCTCTTTCTCTCTCTCTCCTCTCTCTCTAAAATAAATAAAAAGAATTAGCAAATAGATATCCCAATCATAAATACCTAGGCATTTGAAAACTCAGTGATAAGTACTATACACAACACTGAAAAATACTATAAATCACATACATGATAAATAAGACTAAAGAATGAGGGGAGATGAATCAGGAGAGGAAGTGAACTACATGCTGGACAGGCAGGTGTCAGTCTGTAGGAGATCGCTCTTCTTCATGACACTGAGGAATTTGGACTTCATTCCATGGTGCTCTTTTGCAAGCCCTGCATATCCACAAATAATACAACACACGGTTCTTTGAAAGAAGATTTCTCTATGTAATTGGTTAACTTAATTGTATTTGAGTTTATATTTTTTGTTTGCTTTTCAAATTCCTCATGAGGTTTAGTGAGGATCCCTTGAGCTATTTTTCTCAAAGAGTTTCATTTTTTCTAAATTTCCATTTTAGAAGTGTGTAGCAATAACATCTGTGGGGAAAGGATTTGCTCTGCTCTGTGGGGACGAAATGTTTGCAGCAGTGAGCAGGAGAATTGTTAATAGGAATGGCCACAGACCCCACCTCCGGGTATAATTGAGGGCCTGTGTAACTGAGTGAATCACTCTCTAAACACCTCCTGCTAGCTGCTAGCTGGGACATCGGAGTCAAATGTGTTCTGATTTGAATCCCTTTGTCTTGCTCACATGCTGAATGATCCAGGGCAGTGTTATGGTTTGGATATGGAATGTAAGTTCATGTGCTGAAGTCTTGGTCCCCAGCAGTAGTGTCAATCCTTAATTGGTACCATGAAGACTTGGGACTCATGTATAATATGATGGTATTGTAGTGAGATGGTGGAAACTGGGAGATGGGGCCTCACTGCAGGAAATAGGTCACAAGGGACTTGCTTTTGACACGTTTTATTCCCTTCCCCTCCTCTTCTGTCTCTATGCTCCCTGGATGGCATGAGGTGAGCGTCTTCACTCTGTTACACACTTCTAGCCATTCCTTTCTGTCATGATGTTTTTGCTTTGTTGCATCATCCATAACAATAGTCAGATCAGGTTAACCATGGCCTTAACTTATGAAAGTTAAGTTAAGTAAAGTAAAGTTAAGTGAATATAAACTCTTCCCCTTTTTTCAATCTCAGGTGTTTCTTATAGTGATGGGACAGTGACTAACACAGACATGGCATTTAACCATCACCACAACATAGTTGTTGTAGTCAGCCACACACCACAGGGATGAATCTCCAAACCAGGCAACAGTTTATGGGAGGGAAAGACTTACTGAAGCTACAGTTCCAGGTGAAGTTCCATAATGACAAAGAGGCTGGCCCCTTTCACAGGTCCAAGCAGAGAGAGAAACCCATCACCAGCACCACACAACTGCAGACAGCAAACAGGCAGGGGACCCAGGGAGAGAAATCTCCTTCCTCTTTATATAACCTTAGGGTTAGGGCAAGGTCTTGCAACCCTAACCCAGACTTAATGGCTTCCTGAGTCTCTGGAATTTTCTTCCTGCACAAACCTTCCGGGAAGGGATGTTCATTTCTAGTTTCCCTGCGCTTCCTTACATTCTGCCTCCTACTGAGAGAGCTGCCTTTCTGTAAACATCCTCAGAGACCCACCCAAGATAATTAGAAAGATCAGGTTGACAACAAAACCTAACCATCACAATAGTTGTCTATTGCTAGTGGAACTTATTAGAGATAAGTCCTATTGTGAATTATCTACAAAGTATATGTCTTAGTAGAAAGTCCTGATGAGCCACAGCATAAGGTCTGTCGTCATTAAATACCTTAGTCATTGCATAACTGCCTGCTACTCTGTAAAACACAAGGATGATTTTTCAGGGAATGCAATCAAGGCAGGTTACATTGATGGAAATCTGTGGAGATGTCGGTGATGGGGCTGAATCTAGCAGGTCTGTCCTTGCAGAGGAGGATAACAGACTCAAGAGAAAGCATGATGTTTTGAAAGAGATGAAGACAAAGTAAGGCTGAACTAAGTGCAGAAAGCAGGGGTCTTGAAAGACAGAGTACCCATTACAGTGTATCTAGGGCTCCCATATCACATGCCACTGCTGGGTTGTGTCTCTGCACTTGTGGCCAGTTTCCTCCCAAACTGCCCCTATTCTTACCATTTCCTTGGAGGAAGAGTCCACCCCATCACTACTAACGTGGCTGTTTGGTGATGGCAAGTTCTGTCCTATTTACCACATGGACACAGAGACACAATGCATCAAGCTGAAGATGATGATTTAGGATATTGCCATTAGGACTGCATTATTGGCTACTAGTTAGGAAAAGAAGGAAGTCAAAAAGTAGCTTGGATGGTGAGTTTTTAATGCTCAATTTCCCCCCCAATATATCTCTGAACCCTTTGTTAGTTTTATGTGAGTAATTCTTGCTATTATTCTTTTTTTCATTATAATATCTAAATACTGCATCCAGAAAAATAAGCAAACCAATGGAAAGCTTGCATCCCAAAGTAAAGTCTGTTCATGATTAACCAGAGACCAGTCATCTCTTCAGCTGAGCTAGCATGATTTCACATGACTCTTCTGCTAGCAGAATTTTGACCCCAGGGACTTTTTGACATGACCTAAAAAGATACCATTAAGCCTTCAGCTATTTTTGTTCCAAATAATGTACTCAACAAACATCCTGCCTTCTCCCCAGGGTATCAGTCTATCCTAAATCTCTTTGATCCCAGTGGAGTCATGATTGTTAGGGGGAAGGTCAGAGAGAGAATAAGGAATGCGGGTTGTGTCATTAATAATGCATTTTGTGTTTACATTTGTATGTAGGCAGAAGATATGGCACCATTAAAATGATTGCCCTGAAAATGGCTCCCACCAGAAAATACTATGTCAACTGACTATGTTGCAGGCATATTTGGGTGTTCTGGGACTCAAGGACTTGAAGTGTTCAATAAAAAGGAACAATGAACAGAAAAGTGAACAATGACACATTTATGGCACTTTGGTAAGTCACTCGATGAAGCAAGCATTTTGAGGTATAAACTCCTATATCAATGTATCTTCAAAGTATCCTTTCTATTTTGTTAACTTTGGAGAAAGACAATTAGGCTCAGAGGCATTCCTCGCTACCATCTGGATAATACAAACTGACCCTAATCCAAAGTGTCTCATGTTGACCTTTCAAACCTGTGTTCCATGACCTTGATCCCAGAATTTCTACAAAAACGTGTGTGCCATCTTTTATTTTCTTCTTGAACTGGGCAATCTCAGGAATGTGATCATCTTTAAACTACTTTCCTACAGAATATGTACAAGATTCCCAAGGAAATCCTCACATTGCTGTCATTGCAGAGTACACCGCTTTTAGAAGTAATGTCTGTTTTCTCGCCTTCTGTTGTCGGTAACGAATTTTTCTCCACTCTGATATATTGGCTGTGTTTGTTTGCATTTTGCACCTACCAAGATGTGAACCCATTGCATTTGGATGCACCGTCAGTGCTCAGATTCAATTCTGCTTTGCCATTTAGGAAGACATGAAAGAATTGTTACAAGGGAAATTGTTAGGCTTTACATGTGAGCGTTCAATTCCTTCACCACCTATCCTTCCTGTTTTACAGATTAGTTCTCTGACATATCCTCTGTGTTTTGTCTTCTTTATGTACAAAGTAAAAATAGTGATCATTTTATCATAGTATTACTATAAAAGTGAATGAAGCCACTGCTAGTAATTCCCAGGGATGATGTGTCCTTCATCATTGATAATGATGTGCATGGAACACAATGCTTACACCTCTGAGTTTCCGTATGCGTCGACTAAGTGAATTCCATGCATTCAATTTTTACCTCAAAGCCAGATATCAGAAAGTAGACACCAGTACTGATCTGATATCTTTACTTTCTCCCAATGACTACACCCCTTCTTGGCAATGAAGACACTGAGAGCTTCCCACATTAAATGTTTTGGCATTGAAACAGTAGTGAGAGAAATTAAATTTAGGCTAAGGTTGCCAGGGTAAACTAACAAACAAGATGCTCAATGCAACCGTGACTGCAGATGAGTAATTAGTAATTGGGCCATAATGATCCTGAAATATAAGTTATTTTTCAGTTGGAACTAAGCCTTGGGAAAATTCTAGCTGTCCACCCTAGTTTGAATGGGGTTCCCCTGACTCAGAGCCCAGGGATCTTTCCAGGTCATTTTTCTCATCTGGAAAAGAAAAACAATGAGAGATAAGAAAGGAGGGAGCCAGATGTGGAGGGACACGTGGAAATGTGGTCAGGCACCCTGTGCGGAGACCTCCAGAATGGCTGGGCTATTTGCTGAAAGCCTATGGAAATAAGACATCCGCTTAGCAGGTGGAGAAAGATGTGCCTGGATGGGAGGCAGCATTTGACACACTGCAAAGAATACAGGACTGATTGCTAATTCCGTGTCTAGTTGGCAGCTTTCCTACAATTCTTGCAGGTGTCAAGAAATGTGGAGCTCTCTCACAGGAGCCCAAAACGTCCATCATCTTGGTGTTTCTCTCACTGAGCCTGTCTCATCCAAAGTACACGATTTTCAACATGTATGCATTGTACATTATAAGGTTAGTCTGAATTTTTTATGTAGAGTATTATAGGTTACATATAGGGTGCTTTAAAGGCAAAGTTACAAGGTCAAGTTGCTTTCCTTTCCTGTTCAAATCATTGCTTGCTTCATGGGATAGAACCAATAGATGCTGCAGAGTTGCTTCTGAATTTGTGTCTGGAATTACCCCTGTGAAGCTCAACGGTGAGCCACATCAAACATCTCTTTGCTCCTCCTCTTTGAAACACTATTTTTATTCATTCAAACCAGCCAGAGTAATTGTATTGCTATAGATCATTTCTTTTTTCAGCGTGGTATGGCATTAGCAGGGTTAAAGCTAGAGCATTCTAGATGACTTTGCCCCTGTGACACGCCTGTGAACGAAACTGCCAGGCTGCCAGAGGAATCATTGTAAAACAGGGTCACACTAGAACTGCAGAGTTAACTAACAAGTTAGTGCAGAAGCAATCGAAACTTCCCTCTTGCCAGGAGAGATCTGCAGAAACTACGAATAGAAAAAAAAAAAAACAGAACTTCAAGGTGCATGGAGCTGTTTTGACTTGAAGAAAGGCTCATTGTTTTTGCAAAATTCCCCACAGAACTGGCAGCAATTATTAAAGAAGTGATTACCAAGGATAAAGGAATGAAGATTTCAGATGAATATGCAAAAGACTAAAGTCATGTTTAATGCAAAGAAGTAAGCAAACAGTAGAAATAATTAAAAGCTGTTAAGGCATATGTCTGTTGGCTGACACATATGTTATTAAAAAACAAGAGACTATATAGCCAGTTGTCTCTATAAGAATCCATTTTTGCCACAAACCACTTCAATGAGTAATATTGTACAGTAGTATTTTACATGGAAGAAGTGCTTTTCATCAAGCACATAGAGTTTCCAGACTCTAGACATTCACTGGGGACATAATGAACCCTTGCCTTTGGCAGCTGGTTTTGGTTACCTGGTCCACTCAGCTCTTAACCATTATACATGGGGGCTATGGCACAGGAGACCTCTGCCCGGAACTCTTTATTTGGCTTATTCCTGGCCATAAGTAAAGATAAAAAGAGAAATGATTACTGGCATCCTCATACCTTCTTCATCTTTCTCCTTTTCTTCCTCCTCCCCCTCCTCCTCTCCTCTTTCTCTTTTCTTCTTCTTCTCTCTCCCTTCCTCTCCAGAAGTTAAGAAAAATTAAGGTAAGGAGATAGCTTGGCAGACAAAGCGATGTCATGAGAACCCGAGTTCCATCCCTAATACCAAAAACAAAAGGTGGGTATATGAGAGCTTGTATTTTGAATCCCAGTGCTGGGGAGGTGAAGACAGGAGGGTCCCTGAACAGCCAGTCTAGCCCACTTGGTGAGCTCCAGGCCAACAAGAGATACTTTCACAAAAAAATAAACTAAAATAAAAAAGAATAAAAACAAATATCCAGTGCTAGGTTACCAGTATATACCCTCACATCCAACTCAATGTTTCTTTACTTGTCTAATCATTATTATCACGCTTCATGTGTATATGAAGCAAATATTTACCATTAAACATTTTTGTGGAAATAAAAAAAAGGCAAAAGAAAAGATAGGACATTTGAGAGAAATGACACTGGAGGTTAGTTATCCTCTGGACTCCACATGTATACATGTACATACATGCACACACATGTGCACCCACCCAGAAGAACACAGGGGGGGAGTTAAAGAAAACCATACAAAGGGTAGTTGATTAAATTTCAACAACCTGGAATGTCAAAGTATAAAAGCACAAAATTAATTGACATTAGGTTTGCTGTTAAATATGAACACCCCAGAATAAGGGGCAGTCATAAGGTAGGGTTTGCTTCTTTCTTATAGCATTAAGGATATCACTGCATGGCTGATACGCTGTGTTCCTGTGACCTTGTAGCACTGTCATGCCTAAAGTGGCTTTTGTCAGGTCGAGGGAATGACTTCAACCTGAGTCTTTGCCCGTATTCTACCAGCTGGGACGGGGGAGGGGAAAAGTAATGCTCATTCCTTTTAAGGAAGTTGATGGAAGCAGGACCCGTTATGGTTTGATCCAGGTGTCCAGGTGTGGGCAAACAAATGGATGTGTTCTGATCGATTGATCCTCAGATGATGGCAATTTTGGTTTTACAACCTCACTGGAGCTGTGTTGTTGGGGGTGGGCTTATGGGGGTTATAAGCCAGCTTCCTCTTGCCAGTATTTGGCACACCTTCCTGCCGCTGTTTGAAGTGCTGTGGCGGAGGTGATGTCCACCCCTCTGCTCATGCCATCGTTTTCCCTGAAAGGATGGAGTCTCCCCTTGAGTCTATAAACCTAATAAATCCTTTCCTCCACAAGCTGCTTTTGTCTGGTTCTTTCTGCGCAGCAACTAGAAAGCTGACTACAACAGAACCCATGTTTCCAGTCACCCAAGAAGTGGAACTTAGTTATTTGTTTACTTCTGCTTATAGGGAGGGTGATGAATGTGGCCTTTATTCAGAGTGCTTCTGTGTCTTCCTAAAAATTAGAAGCTCTATGACTGCAAAATACATAAATAAATTGACAAATACTGGGGAGCTTCTAACTATACCTTCAACATGACCTTCATGGATCCAAAAATCAGTTGAGGGTGTATGTCCATTAGCTTAAATAGTAACTAGGGATGATAGCAGTGATGGTTTATCTGGTTGTCTCCTTAAATCACTTAGGAGCTCAGCCACTGGGTTTAGCTATGAGGGTTTATCAAGATTAGGTTAGCCTTGAGGCACGTATTTGAAAGTTTATCTTGCTCAATATAATTGAGGTGGGCTGGCATCCTGGACTGGATACAAAGGAGGATGTGAACTGAGGACATCATTCACCTCTTCTACTTCTTCACCATGAACTGAATGTGACCAGCTGTCTCAGGCTCCTGACTCCATGCCTTCCTCCTCCAAGATTGCAAAACTCTCCTTCCTAAAGTTATTTGGCTTCCATAGAAGAAAGTAATACAATGCTATATTGACATTGAAGTCTGAATATGAGGTAATCTCTAATATAAAGTGACCCTTCATTTTTCCCTACAAAAGACAAAAAGTATTGGTTTTAGATAATTTACTCCAATGTAGCTATCCTTATGATATTTAATAAAAGAATATGACTCCATAGAGCTTTGGTAGAACTTGACTAGGACTCATTATGTATATAAATTTGGTCACTAATCTACACTTTAAAATAAAAGTTAAATTTAAAATTAGTTAATGAACAATATAATTCATTAATTTAGATTTTTATCTTTTACTTACACTTTATAAAATAGCTACTAATTATCAATTGCTCATGAAGAAGTTGACATCAGCCTATCTTGAACTAGACTTTCTAACAGTATCCCTGAATTTTTCCAATGAAAATGTCATGTTTAATTGCTATTTGAAGTATCACCTCAGTCAACAACCACAGTCAAGATGGTGATGACATGCAATTAGGTTTTATATGGTTCAGGTATGAACTAACACAAGAATTTCCTGGTCTTTCCAAGCGAATCAACTCAGAAGAGATTGGAAAACGAATTTGTTCAAGCAGCCATGCAATCATTACTCCAAAAAATAAAACACAACAAGGGGGCTGGTGATCTGTACTATTATACTATGCAAAGAATGCCACACAGAGAACGTGTGGTATGTGAGACAGTGCTCTGCCTTAGACTAGATGTCAAAGAATACAGTAATTCATCAGGCAGTTGTTCTCAACTCAGTCATCTTGGAAATATGTGGACCCAGAGGAAGATTAGCATGCAGAAGTCAAACTCTCTGCCTTACATCAAATTTTAATTGGTAATTATTTTCTCATATTTGATATATTTCATTATGAAAATAACTTAGAGTTATTTCTTGAAACTCTTCATTAGGTATTGTAGAATTGTAATTCTCCTGTCTGGCTCTGTATTCCAATCCATTGAGCAAATTTATTTGTGGGAACATTTGAGCTCCATCTAAGACCTATTGAAAGAGAATTTTGGGGACAAGACCCTGGAATCTCACTTTTGCAAAGCTTCCAGAGAGATACTGCGGCAGCCAACTAGATGTCATCCTTTGGACCAGCATTTGGGAAACATTGGCAGGACCCTTCAAGAATATCCCCTCAATATGTGGAGGGTTATAGTCAAAATTCATGAGGAAAAGATCTTCAGAAAAAGTGGTGGAAAGACTATCTAAATAATTACATTTTGATTAGCGAAACTGTGCCCAGATTCTGTTTTATTTCTCTATCTTTTTCACTATTTAAAGTGTTTTCTTTTTAACAGATATATTCAACTCTAGCTTGATCTCTCCTGGTTTTCCTTCTTATTTTTTTTTCTTGTGCACACTTCGACAAGCTGTTAAGCTCTCATGTGCTACACTGTCACCCTCCACTTTTACAAATGCACAATTGAAACTTTGATCATGATTTAACACTGAAATTTTGTAGAGAGCTCAGCATCTCATTTATAAAGGGTTCACGTTTTCAAGGGGGGATACTTTACTTCATATATCAAAATCTCACAAGGCACTTCCACCCCATGCCTTACTTACTTTAATCATACTTCACAGTTCACACATGAGAATAATGGTACCCTGAATGAATGGGAAATTTATGGGAGATGATCTTGTTCTATTTCCCAAATTAGAATTTACTTAGAACACTGTCTAGCAAACTGTGGGTTGAAATATTTACTGTCAGGGTTACAGAATTGCTATTTCATCTTCATCCAGAGATGAAAAATGCACTTATATGATTTGTACATGAGAAACTGTCATATCAGGGCAGGAACGAAGCTGGGAGGATGGGGAAGTAGGGCATCTTAGTGTACATGCAGCAAGCTACACATCAGAATGTGTGGAGTAAGACTATGATATAAGCAGAGCCTCGCACAGACTTGTGTCTGTTTACAGAAAGAAAACAAGGCTGTATTTTCAAACCATACATTCATTTCTTCCTTCTACAGTGTAATTTTGCTGAAGAGTTCCTCACCTGGAAAATGTTTGTTACTGACTCAGCCCAACTGTGTCCATTCTCCTTAATTGCCAAAGCATTCATGTGAAGTTTTACCCAGGAAACTCCAAATGACACTTTGTTTCCTAACAGTCCTACTTGGCTTCCTTAATTGTTCATGTTCATAGTGTATATAGTCTTACAAATGAAAAGACTCTCCTTGGATTCTCCCTCAACTCATTAAGCCTGCATCCCTTCTGTTAATATTATGATGCATAGGATACACACACACACACACACACACACACACACACACACACACACACACACACACAGTTTCTCTCCATGGTTCCTTTTTCATAATTGCTTCTCTAGCAGCCTATAGAAACTAGAATTTCTCTTCCCAAGGTAAGTCATAGAAACTCTAATGCTCCCATGACTTTAGATATTGGAGCTTCACATAAAGAAATTCTCTGATATACCTATGTTCAATAGGCTCATAAGACCCTCATTCCAGAAGTGTCCTTTCTCATGCCCTAGACAGAGGAAAGTCACTCAGAGAGACCAGGAGTGTAAACAGATATACTTTGGGGATTTTTTTGACCCAGCCCATTGGTGTTAGATATGCAACACAGTTACATAAAGCCTCATGAAGAGGGTTTTATAGAATGTAGGGATATTGGAATACTTGGAGGGTCTTGGAGGGAAATAAGACTACACAATAAATATGAATTACTAAAAATTTACATCAAAATAAGGTAAAATTATATGAAAACTCTCAATCTTAGAATACGATTGAGCTGAAAATAATAATAATAATACATGGAGTTAAATATGTAAGATATCATAGGAAGGTAGCCCATCTTTCAAAATATAAGAAATGGATGTTTATGACCAGTATTCTTTGTCCTGAAAAAACCTACCCATCGGCTCTAGACAGACTTTTGGAGCGGTATTTTGCATACACTTAGAGCAATGAATTGTGCTACTATCTCAAATGAGCTCTGTGCTTCTTAATGGGATATACATAAGTTCCTTCCTAATGGTGGACGATATCACAGGGCAATGCATTTCTCAAATGCTGTGGCTTCAGCTGCTCTTTCCCTGCTCAATTGAAGTACAAGATAAAGTACCATGATGGTTGCCTTTTGTATCCCCATAAATTATCTTCAAAGATGCTATGGTAGTGGGAGAAATTTAGGGTAAAGTAGTGATAGCATCACACAAAATTTGACACAGAAGAGGTTTGAACAGTGACAGTCAAGTTGTGGGACACAAATATCTTACATACTTAAGAGAGTGTTTATGTGAATGAGAGGAACAGTGAGTTTCAAAAGAGACAAACCTTACGTGTAGTGAAATACTTCATCTAGCAGTATTACTCTCCTCTTGTGTATTTCAAAGTGCTACAAAATTTATACTTCTATCTGGAAATTATATATTTTTCATGGTTATTATTAAATTATTGCAATAAAATAACGATAACTCATGAGTTGGTTTATGAGTTTGTCAAGATAAATATGAAGTCATGGCTCATGCCTTATAGCAGAATAAATGTCAGATGAAACAAAGAAATAAGTGTAAAATATAAATGAATGCAAGAAAACATAGGAAGATAATTTAAAATAATTTTAGATGAGACTTTTCTAATATAGCATGGTACCTAAAAGCTATGAAAATAAATGTTATTGATTTTTGCCTCATAAAACAAAAGAATATACTAAAACCCATATAATCAAAACACAAATGGCAAACTAGGAAAAAAAATCCCTGTGACTCATTTTCCATTAGAAATCTTGCTAATATTTAGAGTTCCTACAAGTCAATAAGAAAATACCAATAGCTCAATAGACAAAAGGGTAAATTTTGTGATCAGATAAATGATAGGAAATACAGATAGTTCTTAAGCAACTGAAAAAATATATAACAGAATTACACATTGAATCTTCAAGTTGAAATTTTCCTGCCATTTATATTTTCAAAGGGCAAAAGGATTAGTGAATACTCTGTAGGCAAAGGTGTAGAAAAGATACCGATTCTCCATCACCAATAAAGTATGAATAAAAATGTAATTTAATAGCAGTGTGTTACAAACATGTATGTTACCTTGCATTTCCACTTCCAGAATTTGTCAAAAAGCTCTAATCCATATTTGAGTGAAAAACTGTGGAAGATCAATTATTACAATATGACTGGAAATAGAAAGGGGTTGGAAATAATTTGAAGCCCATCAGTAGTTGTGTTGGTACACAAATTACAAAATGCACAAATCCTATATGTCTGTATAGGATGGGACAAGGTTGCTGGTTTAGGCCTTTAATCCTAGCTGCTTGGGAGGCAGACAATGGAGGACTACAAATTCAAGGCCAGCCCAGGGTTGCATGATGAGTGTCTCAAAGTAAAAAGTAGCTGGGGTTATAGTCCAGTGGTGGGACTCTTGTTTAGTATATATGCAAGGCTCTATATTCTATTACAAGTGCTACCAATAAAAGAGAAAGGAAGGAAGGAAGGAAGGAAGGGAGAAAGAGAAGGTAAAGGAAAGGGGGAAGGAAAAGAAAAAATTATCTCTTTATTTTTCACTATTAAATTAAAAATAAATCATATGCAAAAGAGCAAGTATTCTAGCACTATGCTAAAGGGGAGATAATAATTGTGTTCTTTTATATGAACAAATTATTTCTGAACTATTAAACAGACAACATTCTGATAATACTGACTGTCTGTGGCTGGAGAATGGGAGTTGTTACTGAATATGTTTCTATTTAAAAATCAAAGAGACTCATGAGGCTCCCAAGACAATGCATGCCATTGCCAAAGCACTAGGTCACCCACCTGAATAAGACCTGATTGCTGAAGACATAATAGGCCATTCAGAGATCATGCTGGAACTGAGAGAGAATCCAGCTCCTTGCTGGCTAGCTCCCGTATTGATGAAAAGTGCTATGTGAGCTTCTGGGTAACACATATCTAGAATGTACAAAGAACTCAAAAAATTTAATAAGAAATTATCAAACAGCCCTCTCATTAAATGGGGAACTAAACTCAACAGGGAATTCACAGAGGAAGAAATACAAATGGCCAACTCCCATTTGAGAAAATGTTCAAAGTCATTAATCATCAGAGAAATGCAAATCAAAACAACAATGAGAGTCCACCTTACTCCAGTCAGAATAGTAATCATTAAAAATCAATAGATTTTTATAATATTTTATGATAATTTTTATAATAGATACTGGTGAGGATGTGGGGAAAAAAGGATCCTCATTCACTGCTGGTGGGAATGCAAACTTGTACACTCACTTTGGAAAGCAGTGTGGAGGCTTCTGAACAGGATGGATATAGAGCTACCAGTGGACCCAGTTATCCTGCTACTGGGTATCTACCCCCAAGTTTCCTCACCAAAGCACAGAGACATTTGCTCAACCATGTTTATAGCAGCTCAATTCATAATAGCAAAGAATTGGAATCAACCCAAATATCCAACACTGGATGAATGGATATCAAGCTGTGGTACATTTACACTATGCAGCTATGCAGCTGAAAGGAAAAAATGACACAATGAAATTTAAAGAAAAGTGGATGGACTTGGAGCAGATCATTCTTAGCCTTCACACACAAGTCAAGAGCTGCATATTCTCCCTCATATGTGGTTCCTAACCAGGTTAAGCCTGAACATTAATAAAATCTGTCAGTTAATGGAGAGACTGTAAAAGGGGATGGAAAGAATGGGGGGGAATGGGAGGATGGGGGGACTCATACAATAAACTATACTAATAATGAATCAACACCATAAAACCCTAGCTTTAATACAGCAAGCTCCTGAGGAAGCTGTGGGCACGACTGGGTAAGAGGGGCCATGAATAGAATGGGAGGAAGCCTGAACTCAAAAATAATTGCTCAGGCATGCATCTCTCTATCCCAGTTATTGGTTCCTTCCTACACTGAGCTGTTGATCAAAGAGACCCATGAGATCCCCAAAATGTGACAGACTTCTGTCAAAGCTCTTGAATCCCTGTCCCAGGCCTAAGGTAAGACCCTACTGCTGAAGAAATCACAGAGTGGTATCAAACAATGAAAAGAGATCCTTCTAGATTCAGAATGGTAACCAGCTCCCAGTTGGTAGCATGTGTAGCATTGGAAGGTGTTGCATGAGCTTCCAGGGGAAATTGGTCAATGATATTTGGAGAAAGCAGAGATCACTGATACACAATAAGACAGTTGTCACAGAATGCTGAACACACGGCTATATGGAAGAGACCAGCAAGACAAGAAGTGCTCATCTGTGCAATAGTGACCTTAAATCCAGAAAGGTAATCAATGGCTTACTGATTGGCTAAAATATCCAATTAGTGACAAGGAACCCTTAACTGGAACTGGGATAGATGGCAAAATCCTATAGAGGACCAAGAACCTGGGCTCCTAGGAGAAATTCCCACTACCAGAGAGCTAGAGAGGCTACAGCCATTAGAATGTAGCCAAAATAGCAATGCTGTCTCATTTAACCTATGTTGATCTCACTCTCTGATGGAGACTCTGTATTTTTCAGAAGGAAGTACGAGAGCCGGAGACAACCCAATTCCACCAACAAGACATTGGATGATGGCTGACATCCTGGCAGGGGACAAAACACACCTAGCCTTTGCACAGGACACAAATGAAACCTATGAGAAAGTGATGAGACAAACAGGAGACCAATCACCACAGCAAGTCTGATAACCCATGAAAGGTCAATGGAGACAGACACCAAAGATACCCAACACAACCCAGGGCAAAGGTCCAGAGATACTTAAGATCTCAACAACAAAGCAGACTTAAAAGTCACCCACTATGACTCAGGGAACTGAGTGGAAGAGGGGATGGAAAGAATGTAAGAGTCATGGTGGGGGAGAATATCCAGAGATATTGCCGCCCTCCAGCAACAATGCACAAAGGGGGAAGAAAAAAATAAAACCTGGCTACCTCTGGTGCAGTTCATAACCCCCTAACCTATGGACAGATCCAGAATGCATTCTGAGGAAGGACCCCAGTGGGTAGAGGACAGAGAGGAGGGAAACGGGGACACCTTCACAAGAGTTGATTACACAATGTATATACTTAATCATAATAAAGATATTAATTAAGAAAAATTTAAAAAGCAAGATGAAGAAGAAGAAGAAGAAGAAGAAGAAGAAGAAGAAGAAGAAGAAGAAGAAGAAGAAGAAGAAGAAGAAGAAGAAGAAGAAGGGGATCCTGAAGCAACTTAACCATCCAGGCCAGAGGTATCCACCGGTGCAATAGTGTCACATAAATTCTGGGGATAGTCAACTGTTCCCTGGATGGACACGAGGACCGCTCATTGTTAAGGAGTTCTCATACTGAGAACCAAGTCAGAAGGCTATGGAAGGAAGCTTCCACTGTTCTTTTGCAAATTGGAGAAGTCATGCCCATCAAAAAGCTTTCTAAATGTGTGTTTATCCCCTTTGAACAATATTACTCTCACTGTATTAAAGAAACTGCTTTTAACAGATGGCAGTGAATTCTGGGAAGACTCAAGATCCATCAAAATGATAAGAGAAAGCTGAGTACCTACCACTGGATGAGGCCTATCTATTACCCCCACCAGGGCACAGAAAACATTCCAGAGGAAATGATAGATTAAAGGTGAATGCTGTTCTCTCACTGCTAACCCGAGAACTTTCTTCATGGAGGTAGTGGTAGGCATTGAGGAAACTCAAAACTCATCAAACCAAAATATGAAAGACTGCCAGGAACCCAACATTAAAGGAGACTTTTTCAACCTGCCCTTCAAGACTCAGGGTACATGGTAGAAGATGGGATGGGAAAAATGTAAGAGCCACAGGGTGGGAAGGCCCACTGTGGGGCATTGTCCTCCTCAGGGAACCTACTTGTTCATTCACGAACCCACAGAGATTAACAAGAACCCCACTCAGGTGGGCCCTCAGTGGAATGGGGTCAGGGGAAGAAGGGACAATAGGGAATAACTCAGTGAGGATGTGGACAATTTGCAGTATCTTTATTATTATTATTATTATTATTATTATTATTATTATTATTATTATTTGGTTTTTCGAGGTAGGGTCTCACTCTAGCCCAGGCTGACCTGGAATTCATTATATAGTCTCAGGCTGGCCTCAAACTCACAGCAATCCTCCTACCTCTGCCTCCTGAGTGCTGGGATTAAAGGTGTGCACCACCAAGCCTGGCTGCAGTATCTTTATATACTAAAGTTCGCAATAAAAATATTTTAAGAGAATAGAGAATTCCCCTCCCCCCAATCAAAATGGGGTTGGACAGATGGTCCAATTCTCCAGCTCCCATAGGAAGGTGAATGCTTTTGGCAAGAGACGCTGGAACACTATACACATATACATATGCAAATAAATAAATGTCAGAAACCCCAGGATTGGGAATCTCAGGACACGTGAGACAAACCACACAGAACAGATCTCAGCACATCCAGGGACTTAGCAGATGAGAGAAAGTGGTAGAGGAGGTAGATGAGGAACTAAAGGAAGGAGTAGAATGTTCTTGAGTTTGGACTTTTAGTTGGGGAGAGAGTGAAAAGTGACCAATGAGATCATGACTAGTGTGAACAACTGTGGGCTTGAACTTCAAAAGCCTGATAACAGTGCGTGAAATGGATTTGTGTGCAGAGACCCAGGCAAGAGCAGGCGGCATCTAGTGGAAACGCAATGCACCTACCTCAATGTTCCCTGTTCCTATAACCGGACCTTAGCATTTACTTCTTTAAAAGTATTATTTGTTTGAGAAAGAGAGATACAAAGAGGGAGGGAGAGAGAGGCAGGGAGGGGGGGGAGAGGGAGAGACAGAGAGAGGGAGAGACAGAGAGAGAAACAGAGAGAGAGAGAGAGAGAGCGCTAGGGCATTCTGCCACCACAAATGAACTGCAAATCCACGCACCCCTTTGTGCATCTGGCTTTCCGTGGGTACTGAGGAATCAAATGTAGGCTGTCAGCCTTCGAGAGCAAATGCCTTAAACCACTGAGCAATCTCTCCAGCCCAATATTAAATTTTTGCTCCAGGTTCCTTTAATAGTTTGATAATCTTTCTTAGCTGCTGCAGTTCCAAGTTGCCCTATTTGGAATTAACAAATATCCTGTAGAGAAGAGAAGTCCCAATATGTCAAAATTTCACACATTGTAGTTGCTTAGATTATCAATGCTTTGTGAATAAGGTGAGTGTTGGGTCTGGGGTCGTGCAAATGACTAGACAGGAACCGAATGAGCTCACAAAAGGACATTTTTAATGCCACAGACTTGTAAGCTAATCAATTGGAGACTCAGCCAGACTTGGGAGCTATTGAAGAATTGGTCTACAGACCTTTTAAAGAAAAACACCACAAACAGGTGCTGGCCAGTGGTCAGAGGGAAGAGTTGAGGTAACCTTTAATGGGATTGGTCAGGGCCTGGGTGAGTAAAGTAGCAGGAACTTGTGGATACAGAAGCAGGCTAGAATAATAATGCATAGATCATTTTGACATGGTTGCTTTAGAAACCAGGAGCTGATTGGTTAGGCTGGGGGCCCAGGACAGTTGGTAGTTTTTCCTGGAACCAGGGGGTTACAGAGAAGTCATAACAGTTAACAAAATGACAACCCTAGTAGACAAAATGGACGTCCTCTGGTCAACCTTAGCCCTTCAGTGGGTCCTAGTTACACTAAAATACCAGAAAAATGGGAAAAAATCTATTGAAATAAATTTTATTCAATATTTTTTGTGTGATGGGCATGCATATGGGTGCATGTGTATGTGTATGTGTGTTGGTGAGTGTACATGTGTGTACACCAGGGCAGGGGTGAGGGCGGGGGTGACTTCCTGTTTCCTCCTCCCCAGCAATGGAATTATAGGCATGCACTATCAATCAAAGCATTTTCTGTGGGTGCTGGCTATCCTAATTCAGGTTCTCATGCTTGTGTGGAAGAACTTTACTCAGCCCTCTGCTATCTCTCTAGCTCTCAAAGTGTTTTCCCTACAATACATAGACATAGTTAAAAAAAAACTATAAATTATCAGGAATATGTGGTAGTTTAGCTTGATTCTCAACTTGGGTAGATTAGAAAATGCTTAGAAGATCAGTAAAGCATGTGATAGTCCTTCCAGGGACAGGGAGATCCTGAGGGCTCTGCCCTAATCTATGGATTAGCCTCTTGATAGATTCGTAGTACCATCGTGCCATAATGAAGATGATTAAAGGAGGAAGTGGGGCCTGCTTTGAAGAAGCCACTCAGAGTATGTCCTTGGGGGTATATCTTGTCCTGTCTTCTTATGTATGTTCTTCTTTTATCTACATTTCCTGCTTGACATGAAGTTTAAAAGTTTCTCCTTCATATCCTCTATCCAACCATGCATCAAAGCTTCTGAAACCGTGAGCCAAAATAAGTCCTTCTCTTTTCTTTCCTCTGGAATTTCAGTCATAGTGCTGTAAAAGTAACTACTACAGTGTCCTGCATTTATGAAATGCAAAATTGTAAAATTATGAAGTTATTTGTAAAGTCTGAATGCCTTATCTTGGTTACTCTATAATATTTTCAAAGCACTTTTAATATATATTTGTTCATATGTGTATATATAATTATATATATATATATATAATTTTTAATTTACTTGAGTTAGAAGGTGATTCAGGAACCAACTGGTGGACTCTGCTAGAATACTCTTCTAACAATATGATACAGAATTTTTATTGGCCACAGGTTCACAGAGGATTTGATATCCTGGTACTATTTTTTTTCTCCCTAGAACCTTGCATGAAAGAACCCAGGCTAAATATTGTTCATGGAAATAAAGTATCTTCTTCAAGATAATAAAGTACCCATCTCACATTGCTGTGCACCTGTGATGTTCTCTCAATTATGATACACTTTGGTCTTTTCCACAATTGAGTGGCACCGACTATTGTCATAGAAAGAATTCTCTGGGGATGCCTTTGAGGAGTGGCTGTGTATTTTTTTCCGAAATGTTCCAAAACTTGCAATTGTTCATTTCTTGGCTATGTCTTCTTTGAAATAAATGTTCTCATTGTGAACTTGCTAACTCTGGACCTCAGGCGTGCTTTACTAAAATCATTTGGGGGCGGAACGCGATGAATGTTAATGATCTGCACGTGGGTTTCACACGCCAGGAGAGAAGGCCTGGGATGCCTGCACTGCTTTATTGTTCTGAAGAAATAATGGGCTGTGGACACTTTACTACTAAGAAAATGGAATGATCAGTAGCTTAATTGAGCTGAACATAAACGGCCCTATTTAAATCTCTTAAAATCTGCAGAGGAAACAAATCTCTCCCTGGTTGAATATTAAAGTAAAATAAATTGTTGGAGAATTTCTCTATGTTCATTTAGCGTACTTCCCACACGCTACTAAAATCAAGAGAAAACAAGCGCTTCAGAGTAATAATTATTTTTCAAAAGTGTCTTTGAGTAAAATATTTAGCATGCGGCAAAAGTCAAAGAAACTTTTCTTGGAAATAAAATATAAATTTCAATTGTAAGGAAATTCAGAAGGTCCTGAAATACCCACTAATTAAAATTGCTTAGAGGAAATCACATAATGTAACCAGATTCATTTTTTTCTATCTACACTTCATTAGTCTAGTATTTTACAAGCACAGATTTCTGCCTTACCTTTTTTTTAACAGCACATTTCAAGCTGCCAAAGACTAATTAGGTAAATCATCACTAGTATTTTAGAATAATTTCTCTCTTTATTCTCCCCTTAGGTAGGAAAGTGATCATCTCCATTTGTTTCTTTCATTTGCTATCACAAGCCTTTAGGGTTTCACTTTGCAGTCCAGGTGTGCCTGGAACTTGTAATCCTTCTGCTTCAGCATCTCCAGGGCTTGGCTTTTAGATGGGCATTACCAGATGCATCTATCTATCTATCTATCTATCTATCTATTATTATTATTATTATTATTATTATTATTATTATTATTATTATTATTATTATTAGACAGGGAAACCTTGCATACTAAGGTACCAGAACTTCTTCAGTATATCTGCCTTTCATCTGTGAAATAAAACACATAAAACCAGATATTCCAAACTATGCAGTCTGACCTCAAGAATTTTAACTTTTCTTATCAACCACCTGGAACATTTAGACTCATTTGGTTCTCACTTATGTAAGGACCATCATGACTGGGGAATTGGTTTGAGAATGAGTATCTCAGTAAATTTCCCAAGGGGCTCTTTTCTCAGAGGTGAAATTTTGCTAGATTTCATGAAGCTGAGCCCTCCCTTCCTATATCTGGCCTCCTTTTGGATGATATACTCATACAACTAAGTCCTTTGGTAGCAGGTTAGCGACATGCTTGCTTACTTGTTTTAATAGTGAACAGAAGTTCTTTGCTGACTTAGCTGAATGCTGGAAAGTCCAAGTTCCAACCTGGGAAGTCTAAGTTCAAGAGGCACTGAGCCAGTGAGGGATGTCCTGCTGGGTCCCATGTTGTACTAAAAAAGAGCAGAGAAGACAGAGAAGAGATGCATGTGGCGGCCACATTTTCATCATGTCACCCTGTTTGACTTGGGTTTACTGCAAATCTCATGAAGCTTCACATCATGTCATGATCTCCACTAGTAAGTCTTCCTACTTCTCATTCTACACCCATTTCTTCTTCTATGGCCCTACATATTAAGAAATTTCCCAGTACGCACAGAATTCAAGAGAACAGAAAAAAATTAATGAAGCGTTATTGGTTTCTCTCATCTCAGTGTAAAGAAAAAAATAGGCATAATTAATTCTTCTAATCAAATTGAATGTTATTGCATTACTTAATGTCACTGCATCACTGTAAATTCAAACCTTTAATTTTTTTATATACAGAGAGCATGCACAGAATACAGTATTGCTCCTGTCACATCGTCTACACCATCATTCTGTAAAAGTTAGGATATGAATCATGTTTTCAATATATTCTTTATGGATTCTTCTAGAAGTGAAATGCATGTTCACCAAATGGGAGTTAAAGTCTCTTGTAACCTTTTCCCTGGTTCCTCTATTTATAGTCCACACATTTTGCCAAGCCTGGGTCAAGAACTATGTCAAACATTCAAATAATGTCGCAGTGTTGAATTCCTGAACACAGCCCATCTCCTGGGCTTTGGTTTCGTAACCATCTTGTCCTCATGAATTGAAGTTTATGCTTCTATTTTGAACCAATCTGTGAGATTCATTAGCATGCTGGTTTGCTTGCCCTACATAGCAGGAGCCCTTTCCTTCCATAGGTGTGAGAGCAACAGCTGCAGAAAATATTCAAATTACATTGGTGACCTTGTTAACAAGGAACTTGCAAGCATATACCTCCAGTGGGTCTATCATTTATAGAAGCAAGTATAATTTGACCACAGTGCTAGTAAAATGGGGCAACAATTATTTTTATTATCTAACCTATTTTGTTGTTTCATTCCAATTATAATAATAAGGAACAGGCCTTTTTACCTCTCTCACTATATGCAGTGATTTAAAAGAAAATAAGTCAGTATATGACCCCAGCAGTAGTTTTTTTTTTCTGAGTAAATGTAGGATAACTGGTTTCTTTCTCCCTCCTATGGTCCAAGAAGCTCTCACGTCTGCAGTCTTACCATCTTTCCATCGATCTCTCAGACCTCAGTAATCAGCTTTCTGATTTATAGAGATGGACTGGCTGTGCTAACATTCTTTTGGTTTAGAAGTAACTGATCTTATCTTTTCTCTTTTTGCCCTTTGAACACCAGATTAACTTTCAGATGGCCTGGGAAGCATTCTATGATGTGCAGTTTCATCCGCTGGTGTGGCTTCCTCTTCTGGAGACGAGCTACTTAACTCTATCAACCACAGCAGTGATCTTGTGTTGCTGCCACAAAGTACCCAAAGCAGCTGATGGAAAGAAAGTTGTTTATTTTGGCTTAGAATCTTGAGAGGAAGCTCCATGATGGCAGGAAAAAGATTGCACGAGCAGAGGCTGGACATCACCTGTGTTAGAACAGGGGAAACACCGCAGCATGAAGGTGAGCTGAACAAAGAGGAACTAGCTATAACACCCATAAACTGACTCCCAACAACACACCTCATCCAGCAAGGCTCCAGTTTCCAAATTGCCCTCAGCTGGGAATGAAACATCCCAAACACATGAGTTTATAGGGGGCACCTAATTCAAACCACCACAGTTGCTGAACGCTAAGCCTGCCCCTGGCCTTCTGGATTGTGAAACTGGCAATGTATTCTCTTTACACTCACCTCGCCTCCCAAAAGGTCATCATCAGAACACCAACCCTTCCAACAAGAATACATTATTCTCCTCCAAGAAACTTGGTCTGTGTTATCTTAAGGTATCCAGGTATACGTCTTCCTTCATCTGAGCTCTCTAGCAAATCCTTTCCATACATCATATTCCAGGATTCATGACCCTCGAGTGGAGACTCTTTTTCTTATTTTCCCCATGTGTGATGGTTAAACGTCGTTGTCAACATAACCAAATTTAGAATTGCCTAGGAGATACAGGTATGTGTGTCTATGAGGATGTTTCCAGAAAGGTCTAACTGAGGATGGAACACCCTCCCTGAATATGGGTGCCACCATCCCATGTGTGGTGGGGTCGCAGAGTGAATGTAGCCAGCAGGGCACTAGATTTTTCCTCTCTCTGCTTCCTGACAATAGACTCAAAGCAACCAGCTGCCTTGTGTTACAGTCACCCTGCCTTCCCTGACATGAAGGACAATACCCTGAAACTGTGAGCCAAAATCAATCCATCTTTCTTTTAGTTGCTTTTTTTCAGTTACTTGATCAAACAATGAGAAAACTAATAAATACTCTCTGTAAACAAAGTACACATGCATGCTTAAATTCTCAAACATGTTTAATACATGCTTAAGTCCTAATGCTTTGTTTCTCTTGATAATGACTAATCAGGGAATAGAGAAGTATTATTCACAGAACAGTATAAGTTTGTTCTGTTTACCAGAAAAGTACCACTACAATTATATTGAGAGTGGGCCATTGGGATCCATGATAGTGTGTTCCCAAAGCAATGCAAGCAGGAAGCTAAGAAGCAGACAATATGACTGGTGCCCAGTAAGGCTCTCACAGAGTGCTTTCACCTCAGATATTTTGTGGGATCTAAGGACTGCGATACCCTATTACATGGTTCAATAAACTTTATAACTTGCTTATGCTTCTGAAAGGTGATGCTTGTTACCAACAAGCATCCCTTCCCCATGTACATAATGCCTTAATTCCTCTCAAGCACCCAGAAAATATCGTCATTTCCCAATTCTATGTATTGTTTAGACCAAGTGGAGCATTTTGGTTTGCAGATGCCTACATTTGCTTCTGCATTGGGATTCCTATTTCCCTCTAGCTCCCTTGCCTGGCCTTGTTTCTGTTGTATTTCCTCACAAGCTATCAGGCCCCAGCCAAGGAAGATCACTGCTCATACTGTTTTCTGCATGCCCACCAACAGTCTTTCTCATTAAAGAACACTGTTCACTTGATCTTGTCAGTTGCCAGGCACTGTGGCCTCACACCTGGAAGTACCAGCATCTCTCCTCAACCACATGCTGAAGACAGAAGCTGCAGGCATTATTTTTTCAAGTCATGAGGACACAATAGCTATTTCCTTCAAATTGAAACATCCCATCTTTGGAGGGAGGAGAGACTCTTATAAGGCTCAGGT
Source organism: Zapus hudsonius (assembly GCA_004024765.1). Lineage (NCBI taxonomy): Eukaryota > Metazoa > Chordata > Mammalia > Rodentia > Dipodidae > Zapus > Zapus hudsonius. Next base: position 23,662 of record PVHP010001833.1, on the reverse strand, counting down.
TAAAGTGTTTGCCAGCAAAGCCTAATGACCCATGTTCAATTTCCCCAGTACCCATGTAAAGCCAGATGCGCAAAGTGGTGCATGTATTTTGAGTTTGTTTTCAGTGGCTAGAGGCCCTGGCATGCCCATTCTCTGTCTCTCTTTTTCTGTTTGCAAATATCTAAATAAAACATGCTTTTAAAAAGGCGCAGGAAACTCAGAAAGTTACAAGATTCACAAGGCCCCTCCCCAAGGTCACATAAGCAATAAATAAGTGCCTGTAAGGCGGGCAGAATACCCTAGATACTCAGCTTTCAGGAATGGTCACCACGCTAAGGTGAACTTTTTGGTGATACTTCTGCCTCCATGTCACCCATGCTCTTGTAAGTAATCCCAATAAATTCAGTGTTTCACCAAGCTACCCTTGGGAGAATCACTTTTCTGATGCCTTTTAACTGGGGTAAGTGGACATTAAGTCAAGTCTCTCCAGGAAAGGTCACTCAACAGGAAGCTGCCATGGGCTTTTGGAAGACTGCTTAGAATCATTCCATCATCTGAATTTCCTTTTTTTTTTAACCACCTGTTTTTCAATTTTTCCACAATGTCTTCAAAACACTGCTGTAGTATAAGGAATATGACCATACCTTCATGTTTATTCTGTTTTTAAGGGATACATTCAAGGGAAATCATTCTTTCTACTGTTGGTTTGGTGCTGTTTCAAGTCATTTCAAATTCGCATTTCTTTCAGATGTATAACAATATGCTGAGCAAACATTTTCAGAAGGACAGATGAAGAGTCTAAGAAAAAGATCAGAAAGCCTCAAGCAACTGTTCATGAAGAGAGAGAAAAGGCAAACTGATCTGTTCCTGGGTTTTGGCTAGCTTCCTACTGGTGACATTTGGTGACAGCTACACACCCCTGCAGTCTCACTGGCTCCGAGGCAGGGAGAAGTCATTGTGGACGCCGGCGGTCTTGCCCAGAGAAAGGTGCCACTCTTCACAGCTTGCCCGTCTCACCTGTTTGTTGATTTCTTTATTGTCTCACTTTTCCTCCCCAAATTCCAGAATGCCCCACCTACACCTGACTTCCAGGATTATGGTAGATTTTTCTTTGAAAATAGAGTATGAAGTGGCCATTAATTGCGTCATTTTTCTTTCTCATAGAATGCATATGTGAGCATTGTCTGTGCACATATAAGTATGAATGTATATGTCTTATATATACAATGGTGTAAGTGTATGCTGTATCCATAAATTATATGTGGTCTTATTCTTGGATAAGATTCATTTAAAGGTATTGGGCCATTTTCATTGTTTGACACACAGACACACATATATCACATACACAGACTATGATGATCTATCAATCTGTGTCTAATATGTCTATATATGTATATGGGGAGAGAGAGAGAGAAAGTATGGACATACAGGGGCTTCTTGATATTGTAAATGAACAAATGAACTCCAGGTGCATGTGCCACTTTGTGTGTCTGGCTTTACGTGGGTACTGGGGAATTAAACCCTGGTTGACAGGCATTACAAGCAAGTGTCTTTATCCACTGAGCAATGTCCTCAGCAAGTCAAATGCTTTTAAAAGAAAGAAAAGAAGAGGTAAAGGTAGTATGAGTGCTAAAAAATAGTTAAACATAAATAAATATTCCTGAGCCTGAAGCAATTTTTGAAAGCATAGTATCCATGTTTGCATCTTATAATTTCACCCCCCACATTTTAAGCTAAGGAGCATATTTCAAAATGTGCCCATATGGTGTTCTTAAGTGTGACTGAAATTTCAGAACATATTTGAAATGAGTGCAAAACTGTGCGTGAAGCACTGGGACAAACACAATGAAGAAATTTGCTTTTTCAGGAGGAATTGAGCACCATTTCATCTGCTAAATTGTCCCCTGATTCGCTGAGGGAGGGAGGCTTTTAAGATAGATGTCAACCCATGGTGATGACCAGATAAGACTTTTCTAAGACTTTTCTTCAAAAACAAAACAAATCAAAACAACACAACTGCAGCCCTTCATTCCCCAGCTCTGTGAAAGCAGCCTAGGATGAAGAATTGCAGAGGCTCCTCTCCCCCCTCCCCTTTTGAGAGGTTCCTTCTGTATTATTTGTTCTCTAAGAACAACACAGTTCTAATGTGAACTCATATTCAAGAGTTGGTTTTAACTCCTTTCTCTGAAATAAGAAGGTCAAAAATTTCCATAATGTACAGCTCCCCAGGAATACATTGTCATTTTACATGGAAAAGTATTTAAACTCCAGCTTCCCTTGTTTGGGTGCATTTATCACAGGCTAATGGGTCCATGAATTGCACGACTCCTTCAATCTATACTTTTATGGAGGATTAAAAGTGGGATATACAAATTTGCAATAAAATGAACACAATTTATGGTTACATTTCCTATAAGAATCGTTAAGAGGGGATTATAAATCACGGGTTCCCCCCCTCAACATCACATTGCTTACAACTCAATAGGAGCTACCACGCTCTAACAGAGCAGAGATCAGCCATTATCATTCAAGGCCACCCTTACCTGATCTCAATAACACCTTGTAGCAAAATTAATTTACTTTTAAAATTCCTGTTGCCATAACAACTTGGTGCAGCTGTTCATGTGACTTAATGAGATTCCAGAAGATAAAAAAAATGTTTTAGAGAGAAGGCAGAATGAATGGGGATCAAATGTCTTTAAATAATTTTATTTGAGCATTAGTTGGCAGCTGAAGGAAATGCTTACAGTGTAAGAAGGACTGGGCCTTTCATGTCTGCCCTTCTTGTGTGATCTTTAATCCCAAGGCAGCAATATTTTTTATCTTTTGATTTTCTTTTCTCCTCTTTCCTTCTTTCAAGATCTCCTTAGGTAGCTGTAGATTATATGTGTGGGTTTAGGCTGGCTGAAATGGCAGATTCTTTTGATAACAAGAAAATGAAGATTACTATATATGTATTTTATTTTATTTTATTTTATTGTGCACCCTGGTAATATAGTAAAAAAAAAGTTATGTCTGCAATAGAAAGTCTGTCCACAGAGAATTTTACATTCTTAAATACAATTTATTCTTGTATTTATGTTTTTTTTCAATATACTATATTGTCCTTAAATTAATCAAGTGAAAGTCAACCCTACACTGGGTGACCCAAACTTCAATTTTCTTTCAGTCTTTCTATTCTATTCCTCTAAGAATCAATAGTGGGTCCTCACAATAAAAGAAAAAAAATCTAAAGGATTAAAAAGAAAAAGGAAATTATCTTAAAATCATACAGTAAATACATCTATAGTATTTTGCATCATCTAAAATTTTATTTATTTATTCATTTATTTATGTGTGCCAATGCCATAGGGCACATATGTCACTATGCATCAGAGGATAACTTTGAGGTGTTTGTACTCCCACTTACTTGAGGTAGGGTCTCACTGCTACATACAAATTTCCAGACTGCAAAGGAATATCAAGTAAGCTGGCTGGCCCATGAACTTCAGATTCTCCTGACTCCATTTCCCATTATCACAAGGGCACTGGCATCAATGATGTGTGCATCACTTTGGATGCAGCTTTCCATAGTTGCCAGGATTTGAACCCAGGCCAATAGGCTTGTCGAGCAAGCCCCTTCAACCACTGAATCATCTCCCGAGCCCTGGAATCATCTTTTGTGACCTTCTTTTTCATTTATTTTATTCTTTTTTAAAATTTTAAAATGTTTTTTGAGACAGGATCTCATGTAGCTCTCAGGTGGGCTATGCAACCAATGATGACCTTGAACTTCTGATCCTTCTGCCTCTGCCTCCCAAGTGCTGGGGTTGTTGGCCTGCACCACAACACCAAGCTTACATTTTAATTTCTTGATGAAAAGAAAGATAATGGGTTTCAGTTGTTGGAATTTTAGAAAATATGAAAAAAGTAAAGGAAACAAAACTCATATCGTATCATCTGGAATCACATTCCCAATAAAGACAAGGTCGTTCTAGAATACAAGCTCTACTTTATTTAAAAATTGAATATTCTGGGGATGGAGCATGATGGCTGACAAGTAGCAGCCTTGCCAGGACTCTCTCCGTAAAGGTTTGACTATCCAGCTGGGATCCAAACCCCAGACCCCAGCCAGCCCTGAACCCAAGCCCACCCTCTTCCCATATCCTGCACCAGCCTAGTCAGGGTTCCCCAGAGGCTCTCTGCTTCATAAAGGAACAGAGAGCCCCCCCCCCCCC
>PVHP010001833.1:0-19366 GCA_004024765.1 Zapus hudsonius | reverse complement strand
AGGGACCGTGTGCCACTGAAGGGAGGACACAGGTAGGTCCAGGAATTTGAGAACATGGATTACATGAGCAATAGGAAGCTCTCACCAGGCTCTTGAGTCTGGGCGGCTGGGGCTGGGTTAGCGCATGGAGCCAGAACAGGTCCACCAAGTACTGGCCCAAGGAGAGTCTAGAGCCTTGAGTCTCTACCCCTAGTCGGGGAGATAGCATTCCAGATCTGCTTGCTGCAGTCAGGTGGGAAAACACTGGACTCTATAGCTTGGGGTGCTGGGGCTGTTTCTACTGCAGCATACCAATTGGGGACAGGGGCCTATGAAGTGGCTCTAAGACTAAATAGTCACATACAGAGGGATCCAGATGGGTAAAGATCTGAGCCTGTCTGGGGGCAGAACACCCTGACAGGAAAGACCTCTGTTTAAGATCAAACCTGGTGATCTTTCCACTGTAAGCAAAGCGGGCTAAACAGCACTCCCCAGGGTGCCTGAGTCCCACTCCCCTACCTGGACATGGGCAGAAACCAGTGAAAAAACCCACAGAAATCAAAGATGGAACTCCCCAACTCAGGGCCCCTAGTCCCATTATGGAACAGGAAAGTGGCAAGGAAGTGGAGACAACAAATATACAATCCCAAAGAGAGAATAATATGACTCCTGACCACAACTGCAATGCAAACATGAAGCAGTTAATGGCTAATATGGAAACTGTGAAAAAAGACATGAATGAGATGAAGCTCACCAACACAAGCATAGAATCCAGACTGAATTTAATGGAGAGAGATATGAATGAATTCAGAAACACATTAAGTGAATTGAAGGTGAACCAACTACGGGAGGAGCTAGACAATCAATTGATTAAATTTGATGAGGACTTAAGAAAACTTAAAAATGATTTTCAGGAATCCCATGCAAAAACAAAAATAGTCTGGAAATTGGATCTCACCAAAGAATTGGAGACTATAAACAAAATTATAGCAGAAACCAAAAATGAAACAGAGTTGATAAAAACCTTCCTTTAATCAATCAGTTCCAGAGTTGACAATCTGGAGGACAGACTCTCAGATGTTGAGGACAAGACAGAAGGATTTAATAAGGATGACATAGGTTTCAATAAATTCAAGAAATCAAGTGAGCAAAATTTGAGGGATCTATGGGATACCATAAAGAGGCCCAATATTAGAATCATGGGGATCCCAGAGGGAGAAGAAGCCCAGGCTAAGGGCATAGGAAATATCTTCAACAGAATTATTCAAGAAAACTTTCCCTATTTAACAAGAGAAAGCCCACTCAACATTCAAGGGGCCCAGAGGACTCCAAACAGACAGGACATGAAGAGGAATTCTCCAATACACATTTCAATTAAGATGCCTAACATAGAAAGCAAAGAAAAATTATTCAAAGTTGCAAGAGAAAAGCAAACCATAACTTATAAAGGAAAATCCATCAGACTTACCTCAGACTTCTCATTAGAAACCATGAAAGCTAGAAGGGATTGGAATAATGCTTTTCAGGGCCTAAAGAAGTATGGCTTTCAACCTTGACTACTGTACCCAGCAAAGCTATCCCTCATAATAGATGGAGAATTGAAAGTGTTCCATGAAGTAAACCAGCTCTACGACTATTTGAACACAAAGCCAAAATTTCAGAAGATTCTACAGGACATATTCCACACAGAAGAAACAAGAAATCTACCTCAGAAGAGTACCAGAGATCAGGCACAACAATCACAGTCAGTGTGCTAATAACAGCAGCACAGACACCAACCTCCGTTAACCCTTCAACATGGCAGGGCTTAGAGCAAACCTCACAGTTATATCTCTGAATATAAGTGGACTTAACTCCCCTATAAAAAAGACACAGACTTGCAGGGTGGATCAGAAAAATGGACCCTTCCATCTGCTGCCTTCAGGAAACACACCTTACCTCTAAAGACAGCAACCTTCTTAGAGTAAAAGAAATTTGGCAATGCTATCCAAAATGGGTCATGTGTATTAATTTAAGAATCCTATTTCTTGAAAACCACTTTACAGAAGCAGAGATTTACTGAAAATATAGGGGCATATATATCTTACAAGGAATGATTTATAGAAGCAAACAATGGATGCAGTCACAATATTTAATCTAGAAATTTGATGAAAATATTTGTGATAAAATAGAGTACTCTCCTTTCACCTGCTGCTCTCTCTCCTTTATTCCCCCTCTTCTCTTCTTTTACCCTTCCCATATTTATTCTTGTATTGTTAGTATATATTTCTATAGAAACATATATGCAGTTATATCCACACACAAATATTTTGTTGTGAAATATATTAAGCATATTCAGAAATTGAAAATGCTGTGTCAACAGATTGTGGAAGAATATTCAATTTCTAAAAATTTTCTTAATATATATTTATTGTCCATAATGAGTTACATTATTTAGTGGGCAAACAATGAGTTGTTATCCCCAATTCCCCAATGCCCCTGCTCCCCATCCTCAATCAGCTGGATATCCTCCTCCGTGGGTCATCTGGATCAGTCCTTTATAATGCTTCCACTGGGTTGGATAGAGCTTTACCCACCTAGACTGCAAGTCAATGGGCTTTACTTGTTTGTTTCTGACCCCCTTCCTAACCACTTTCAGTTCTTCTAGTTCTGTGCACAGGGAACAAAAATGCAAAACTTAGATCCTATCTCTAGCCGTAAATGCTACCACATACTCACCAAGAAGTACAACTAGGCAGGCCGTTGTGCCTAGTTAAGGATTGCAGGGGAAGTTGGGAAAAAAAATAAAAACAATTGCAAGAAAGAGTGAAGCAATTTAACAAATTAAAATTGTTTACCTTCCCTATTTAAAAAGCATTTCAGGACTTCTGTTTTCTTAGTCATCATTCATTTTTAATCATTCTCTCTCTTTTAATTTCTGTCCATGTTATTATCAGGAATAAAAACACTTGTCTGCTGTATGGTCCCAACTCAGCTTGGCATGGTTTGGTTACATAAATGCAAAGATTTGTTAGTGTACTTGCCTTCATGAAGGGCTCTCCACTAGCCTCCACTTAGTGTCAAAATACAGAGAAAATAGAATGGACATTCTCTCTCTCTTGAAGTTAGATTTCCTAGGAAGTAGAAGTAGCTATATATAGTTCTAACTAACAACCTTATTTTTCAGGTCAGAGATACACAGTCTACTGTCAAGGATGTTAAGTGAAGGTAAGAACAGATCAGTTCCTGAGAGCTATCCAATGATATGGAATCAAGGACATGGGTTAGCAGAGTTATTTAAGCACAATAGTTTCCCTGCAGAGACGTAAGTTGAGAAGTTGAGTTGCTGTGAAGATACTACTATGTTATCATAAGGTCTCACTTCTAATGGTCTAAAAGTTCTTCTGCTCATTATTTTCTGTAAATGAATTGGGTCAAAAGGAGACTTATTCATATACCTAGAGATGTCAAATAAGCCCAGTATTTCTGATGTAGTCCTTGGAATATAAACTCTACAGGATTTTCATAAATGGGAGAAGAATAATGAAAATGCTGCCTATTTTCTGCTGCTTTGTAACCACTTCCCCTAAAGGACACTGAACTAGTTTTGATGTCCCAGCTCCCGTCCCTCCTCATGTGGCCTAAGGAAACCTCGCTATATTCCGACCCTTGCTTGAACACGTGTCTTCCTCAAGGAGAATCTCAGCAAGTTTAGTTTCCCACAGAAATACTGTTTGGGAAAAATCTATTGTGGTAGTTTGTATAATGTCCCCCAATAGATTCAAAAGTTTATTATAATTGTAAATTGTCTCCAGCCAGTTCTGGAGGAAGGTATGTCACCTTGGCCAGATCCTAGGGTTCAGCCCTAAGGTGTTTCTGGGGTGGGTCTGGAATTCTAGCTTTACATATGCAAAAAGCAGTCTGAGCTCAAGCCTGGAGTTCCTCTTGCTTGCTAGTTTGGAGTGTTTGCTTGAGGCGCTGGTGGTGGGCTTCTGTCTCTGTCTCTGCTTGGATCTGTGAAAGGGAGCCAGCCTTTTTTTTCTTAACTTCCCCTGGATCTGTTAGTTTCAATAAAATACTTTCCTCCCCAAATCGTGCTTGGTTTGGAGATTCATCCCAGTGGCGTGGTTGACTATGACATCTATCTAAAGCAGAGTCAATGGAAGGTGTATGCACGGCAAGGACATGTTGAGAATCACGGTTGGCATTGAAAATTTGGCAATGTCACAATTTTCACCCTTGAATCTAAGGTCATCTGGGTCAATTTCATGCATGTGTCACTGAGAAATTCATATTTTTTTCCTTGAGGATAAATGGCCATATCCAACCTCATTCCTCTAGTATTTACATCAACATCACAAGAAATGTACACATTTGGAAGATATTACATACACTTTGCAGTAGAATACTCATTTTAGAACTTAGCACAATCACACTTGGCTCAGCATTGCTATCCTCCAAGCTGTATGATTTGACCTGTATGATTGGTCAATCAGCAATGGTCTATGTTACAGTAGTAATCTAATCAAATTGTTTTGGCCATGATTTAATGATTCTGGTCATGATCTACTCTTCCCTATTAATGATCACCTATTGAGGAAGCTAAAAAATGTTTTAAATATTTTTTATTTCCCTATACATAACTTTAAAATTGTTTATTCTGTGTTATGCTTGAATGTGAAATATTCTCCACAAGTTTATGTGTTTGAATACATAATAACCAGGTTATTGGGCTGCTTTGGGAAGTTAAACAAAGTTTAGGAGGAAGAGCATTGCTGAACAGGTGACCCCACTTATAGATTAGCGCTCTCTCTCTCTCTCTTGCTCTCTCTCTCTCTCTCCTGCTCCACCAAGCTGTGAGGAGCCCCAGCTGCCATGAACTGTACTGTGCTTTCTACCCCACAATTGACTGTAATCTCTCAAATGGTGAGCCAACTATGAGTTCCTCTTCCTTTATTTTCATTCTTCTAAGTATTTTATCACATTGAGCGGAAAGGTAACTAAGACAGTGTCTGTGAGAACTAGACAATTCTTGAAGCACTCTCTTCCCCTCCACTCTGATTTTGTTTGAAAATGAGTAATTTACTATGCACCAATGAAATGAAAACAGAGTATTTTTTTCTAATATTTTCTCCATATAATTTTATCTGTCTTGTCTACTTTTCTCTGCTTACTATATTGGGAGTTGGAATCCATTATTTAGCCTCATATTACATCTAAATTACAAGAAACTTAAGTTACCAGGGATAGTTTCTACCATTGGTAAGATTGGAAGTCTAAATATTTTCCTTGCCCTTGGATTCTACATCCTGGTACTTGTAATGCTTTGCTGAGGAACTGCCAGGTGTATCTGAGAGTCTCATGCATTTTCTCGTCATTGCTATTGAAAATGATGGTCTTGTATTGGAGCCAATATTAAGACAATCCCCATGACCTTGTGGCACTGTCAGGAGAACAGAGGTTGTCTGTGATAAGATTAATGAGCTACAATGAGTTGAACTTGAAAATATATTACAGAATGTTTTAAAATTCTGAAAGATTTGAAGAATTACCTAAAGTGAAAAAAGGTATTTGTACCTTCCTATAGTCTGTACTTAAGATTAATATTTCTTCCTGCAGTTTTGCTGAAATGAAATTTCCTAGAGATTGTCGAGAGCACAGCCAGAGTCCATCAAAAATGATGATCACTGGTTGTCACTATGCCCTGCAGTTGGAGGTGTAAGGTGCACTTGAGCTTGGGAGAGGGAAAATGCTGGCTTCCCCAGCTTGAAAGAGATAACACTCCATAGAGAGACTGGACACACTAGCCCTGGGGTCCTTCTTTTTGTTACTCATAGAGAATCCAAACTTCACAGGTTAAAGTCACCCCTAAAGAGAGCTCGCTCAAACATGGTAGTGTGAAGTTGAGCTAAGGTTGCCTTGGGCATCACAAAAAGCTCAAGGTTAACTAACAGATGATCCCAGCACCGTATTCAGTGAGGCCGTCCCTTTTCCTAGACACCTGATCCAGAGCTGCACTTAGGGAAAATAATTTGAAAAGGGGGATGAAGATGATGTAGCAGCATATGCTTTCTACAGGTGCTATGCTCAGGAAAAGATGTTCACTGATTGGCTTTGCAGGCTGGGAGTCCAGAGAGAGGGATATGCAGTGTTTATTCCTAAGGACAAAGTACATTGGAATTATGATATCGTATCTAATGTAGGGACTGGGCTGCTTCTTGTAAGGTCTGTGCCATCTACTTAGCCGTGGAGATTAGAATGTACACAGCCATAGGAATAAATGATGTCAGAAATATTTGGGTGGATTCAACTCAGGGAACTGAGGGAAAGAGGGGGTGGAAAGATTGTGAGAGCCATGGTGGGGGAGACTATCCAGAGGCATGGCACCCCTCAGTAACAACACACTTGGGCCAGGAGGACCGGCCTGAGTACTAGGCTATCCATGCTCCCATGCCACAAGGACTGATCCAGATGACCCATGTAGGAGGTTATCCAGCTGATTGGGGATGGGGACGGGGGGCATTGGGGAATTGGGGATAACAACTCATTGTTTGCCCACTAAATAATGTAACTCATTATGGAGAATATATATATATATATATATATATATATATATATATATATATATATATATATATATATATATATATATATATATAAAGGAAAAGGAAAAAAGAAATATTTGGGTGTATTTAAGGATCATCAATGGTGTTGAGGAAGTGGAAGTCAGTAAAAGCATTGGTAGGAAGGCACAGTGATGTCTTAAATGTCCCCAGTGGACATACTAGTCTAAAATGTGAAGGAAGGTGACATAGTGTCTCCAATGGACCTGCTGGTCTAAATGTTCAGGAAAGTGGGGTAGCTTGTTAATGTCCCCAGTGGAGAACCTCGTCTAGAATGTTCTAGCTGACTAGACTAGTCTGATTAGAAAGCTCTGTGTTCAAGTAAGAGGCTCTGTATCAAAAAGTAAGGTGCAGAATCATCAAGGAAGAAGTCTGACATCAACCTTTGATTTCCACAAACGTGCACATATATGCACACATACCTGTACACATAAGTGCAACCACACACATGAGGCAATGCATACATTCAGACTACATACAAATATACATGAAAAAGAAATATAACTTCTATGCACAAACTGGATTTTAATGTTCAGTTTTTTCTATGCACTTAGCACTCTAAATTTCAATACAAAGTGGAATGTATTTTTATTTGTTATCACGGATGAGAATTTCAGAAAAATATTATGTATTATAAGCAGGGATTTATCAAAATATTGATAAAACACATTTTGTTATTGAAAACATTCTATCCTCTTTTTAATACTGCTTAAAAGAAATACTCGATTCATTTCATTTTACTATGAATAATAATGGCTAAGAGTTCATTTTATAAAGGCAGCTCTGAGATGTTTCTATTTCCCAGAGACATTTCCTATGATGCCCACAGTATAGAAAATAAAAAGTGCAAAATCATGTTGGCATTTCTACTTAAGGGTTCATAATGGTGCTATTAGCAGTAGTCTTGATATCTCTGAATGTTTCAGTCATTACCTTATGGAGAGTTCTGTATAAAATATATAACTGGATAATATATATATAAAACTGTTTCAATTAGCCATCTTGATCCTGTTGCTGCTCATCAGCACTCTCAGGGAAATACAGTAGCTAACATCTGACTCACAGTTACTTATGATAAATGACAGCACTGGACCAAGTAAAGTATTTATTTATTTTTCAAAATAAATTTGTCTGCTACTTAATAACCTGTCCTTCACCTCTCCTCTATTGAATCTCATCTCACACTAAAGAGAACGATGTTGAGATAAAAGATTACGATAATTCCCTTACTTTATTCAATTGATGTCTTTATTCTCCACAAAGATAATAGAATTTTTCAAAAAAAAGTCCTTAACTTGTACCATATGCTGATCTGCTGGCTCAACTCAAAGCAGTGTCCCCTTCCCTCAGGTACAATTCTGTCACGAAGAAGATAGTTACACTGCTCTTTATCTGTTCAGCAACTAATGCCTTGTCATCCATCCACCCAGCAAAGCTTGCACAGTAAAATTCTCTCCTGAAGAAAATCATCACATCTCTTCTGCTGTCTTTGCAAACGTGATTACACTATGATGGCTTTAAAAATGTTCTTAGATGTAAAAGAAGATGGATTCACGAAATCAAATGCCAGGTTATTATTACTATATCTTTTCAACCAATCCTTACTACAATACTGTCAAAGAAAAAAAAATAAAGGTAATGCAGCGTGTTGTCATGGTAACAAAAATATTAAACTCTAGGGAAGATAAAGTACTTGGACAAAATCTAAGTTTTTTGTATTGCATTTCCATGACTTCAAGGTGACATATATATGCATATGTTTGTGTGTGTATATCTGTACATATTTATCTTGCTAGAACTTGCTTGTTTATTTAATAAAAGATTTAAGTGAAATCCAAATTAAATTTGTTAATTTAATTAAAAACAAATACCCTTTATTCTAAAACTGTGATTTCTGTAGCATTTTAATTTTGACTTTCTTTCCCAGTAATCTGGTTTCCTGGGAATTTATTACGCTTTTGTCTTTAGCCTCTAGCTCATCCAAATTATTGCAGTCATTCCAGTTATATTGGCAAGCAGCTGCCCTGACGCTGCAGTTTCTATGTTATTCATGCTTTTATTAATCTTCTCTTGTCTCCTGTGATTTCCTTCACTTAAAGCACATGAAATCAAACAAACCTTTATCCTTAGGAAATGATGCCCACAGCAAGCCAGAAGCCACACTTCCCCAAAAGTTGTTAGTTTGGTTACTAACTTCAATTAATTTATTATTTATACTGTATCTGCCCTTTACCTTAGAAACAACCACCTTACTCTATATAACTCTAATGTACACTTGAGCTCCAAGTACCAACTGAGGCTATGTCTAGTACAACAAGCAAATAAATGAATACTTACAAAAGCAAACTTACATAATTCCTTTCTGAGTATTTCCCAGATCTTGCAGAAACTCATCAAGAAGCAAGACAAAAAAAAAAAGAATCAAGCAAATTTTTATAAGTTCTTATTATTCTAGTCATGAAAATAAGAAAACAAAACATGCCCTGAATGAATCAAATTGAGTGAAATGTAAAAAAAATGGAATAACATTTGGAAAGGATTCAGAAAGGATTCTAGCAATTATTGATTCTAAAAATATGTGGAACATATACACCATGGAATTCTACTCAGCAGTGAGGGAAAAATGACATAACAAAATTCAAAAACAATAGATGGACTTGGAACAAATCATACTCAGTGAACACAGGAACCGAGAGACAAACACCACATATTCTCCCTCATCTGTGGCCCCTAATCAGGTAAGCTTGAAAGTAAGCAATCATGACTAGTAATTCAGGAGTCAGACAAAGGGAAGAGAAGGAAGGCCGGGGGGAAACGACAAAGGGAGGAGATGTACACTAATCTAAACTCACAATAATCTGACTCCATAGAATCCTTCTCCTGTTCAACTCTCTGAGGTAGCTGGAGGCATCGTATGGCAAAAAGACCCCAAAGAGGGGGGTGGGGTGGCAGCCTACCTATAGGACAAATGATGCTGATCTTTGGCTCCCCCATCCCAGTGAGTAGTTACTGCCCACAATGAGTTGTTGATTGAAGTGATCTACATGGTCCCTAAAATAAGACAAACTTTTGTCATAGCCCTTGAATACCCACCTCAGGCAAAAGATAAGACCCTATTGTGGAAGATTCCACAGATTGATATCACACAACACTGAGAGACCCTGCTGAATCTGGAAATGAAATCAGCTCCCAGAAGGCAGCCTGTGTAATGCTGGGACATGTGGCATGAGCTGCCAGGGGAACCAGACCAAAAATATTCTGAGAAAGCAGGGACATCCTCAAGTTACACCAACCGATGGCCTGAGAATGTAAAACACACTGCTACATGGCACAGACAAGCAAGTCAAGAAGTGCCCATCTGTGCAATATTGTCGCTCAACCTAGGTGGGTAATCAACAGCTGGCTAATTGGCTATGAGATTTGCTCAGAGGCAGGGAATCCTTGACTGGTACAGAGATCCAAGACAACCTTGAATGAGGACCAAGAACCAATCTCCAAGGGGAATTCCTCACTAACCATAGGTCTTCAGAAAGGCAACACCCTTCAAATGTTCACCAAACTAGCAATATTTGTCTCAATTAACCAACAATGATCTCACTCTCTGCTGGAGATTGTTTGTATTTTTCGGAAATCAACAAGAACCAAACTTCTTGACAACTGAACTCTATCAAGTGGACCTGAGTTGATATGGGACACCCAAGCAGGAGATGAACCACCTCAAACTCACCATCTAGAGCCCTAACAAAACCTCTAAGGAAGTGGGGTGATGACCAAAAGAGCTATTCCCACAGCAAGGCAGAGATCCTAGGGAAGGATAATGGAAATAGACACCAAGGGTGCCCAAAATGGTCCAAAACACAAATTCAGAGACTCTTGAAAACCTAATAACTATGCAAAATTTAAACAAGCCCAACATGACTCAGAAATTTGTGGAAGAGGTGGCGGAAAGAATGTAAGAGCCATGGTGGGGGAGAACATCTAACGTATGAAGGGAATGTCATCCTGGTTTCAATGGTTCTCTCTAATAACTTATGATACTGAGCATATTGTTTTGTTAATATATAATTATATATTATAATTTTATTCCAATAAAAAAAAGTTAAAAATGCTGTTCAAGTAGTTTAATGGGTTAGAGATGTAGCTCTTTGAGAGAGTGTTTGCCTAGTGTATGCAAGGTCCTGGGTTTCATTCCCAGCACTGAAAAAAATGTGTTTTAATGAACAGGATTAATGTCTAGGCTTGGTATGGAAAGATTGATTAGATAAATTTTAATTAGGTAAGATTTACATACAATATAAGGTCCAGATCTTAAATATGTATTTCATGCACTTGATAAATGCCTATAAACACTGCCCTAATCAAGATGTCACCCTGAGAACCCCTCCACCTCAGCACTTCCAGTAAAGTCTCGCCTTCTTCAGGCAACAACTCTCTTGATTTATATCATCAGAAAGTTTTGTCTGCTCATGAAGTTCATATAAATGACATCATGAAGACTGTTTTATTGTGTCTAGCTTCCTAGAGCAACATGTTTTGTGACTAACTCATACCATTGCATGCATCAGCAATTTATTTCATTTTTATTTCCAGTAAAGTATTATCAGAAATCAGTATTATCAGTAGTATTACTATTAGTATTATTAGTATTATCAGTATTATTAATATTCAATTGTATGATCATATTTATTACTTGTCCATTAAAATTTGTATGTTCTATTTAGAATCAATTGTCAATAAAAAAGCATAATTGTTATGGACTATTCATTTTTCTCTTAGATGTTACTTTGAACCCACCTAAGAAAAGCGACATATGCTATCCCAAAGAAGGTGGACACACCCTGACCATCCAAACACTGTGCTGTGGAACCCTCCAGAGTTGTGCCTGTTTATTCCTAGGATATAGTGGGCACTGTGCCCAAGTGTGGGACATTCTTGTATTTTAATTCCATTACTTAATATTCATGCGATCTTGATTCATATTCTGGAACTTACCATTGTTGAGGAACTTCCACGGATCTCTCTGCTATGGTCTGAGTGTCTTTGTTCACTCTAAAATACATTGAAACTCATCTTCCAAGGCAATAGTATTGCTACTTCAGGGGTAGCTTGAGTCAGGAGGGCTCCACCCATGTGAACGAGATTCATATACTTAGAACAAGGCTTCACTGAGAGCTTGTGTCCTCCCTTACCCGTCTTCCCCTCAACCGTCTGAAGTCTCAGAAAAGCCTCACCACCAGCAGCAGATTTAGTCTTTCCCACACACCCAAAACCAATCATATAATTTTGGACTTCCAGCCTCTAGAATCATGAGATATATATTTCTTGCTTCATAAATTACTCAGACTTTCCTCTTCCATTAAAGCAGCGTGGACTAAGTTCTCATTGCTTTTCTGTCTGTTTTCAGTTTCAGATTAAGACACAAAACACAAGCTGCAGCATTGCAGGCTAATATCCCCCAACACAACAACATGTGATGATTAACATGTTAAAAATATACACGTATAAAATGGAGATTTTGTTTCCCTTGTAAAATCTGCGGAGTTGAGGCCAGGTTTCCCATAGTTTCACCTGCCAAGCATCAGAGATGCTCTGGTCTTGCTCTAAGTTTAGAATCAGCAAGCTGGGGATTCCACTAGGACCTAGCGGGAATTCCCACCACTTTTTTATCAATTATATAATTGATATAATTTTAACTTTATCTTCTAACACTTCCAAGCATTTAACTCTCTGAATTCTTGTTTCTATAGTTGGGCATTCCACTTCTCCAGCTCTTTGGAGAAGAACCCCACTTGGCTCCCTAGGATCAAGTACATAATTAATCCACAAATAAACGTATGGATGCATGAATGCATCCCCTGCAGGTTCCAAGCCCATCCCCAATGTCCTATAAAATGCTTGCACTTGGAAAAGCTCTGTATGCCTCAAAATACTCCCTTACCATCAGTATTCCAGCAGAGGCATTTTTGGGTAGTTGTTGGGGGAAAAAAAAAAAAGGAGAGGTCTTGCAGGTGGAATGTAACTGGAAAAGTCTTCCCTGCTGAAGAGGAATCATTCCTGTGTCACACTATCAATTGTCCGGGGGAATCTGCCCCCAGTGGGGTTTTAGTGACTAGGCATTAGCTGCTCTGTGTGTCTGTGAATAAGGATCCAGTCACGCATCAACTCCAAATGAAGTTACAATCCCTATTTTTCTTTCTTCCACTTACCAAATCTGACCCTTTGAGAGGGAAAGAAAATTAGTAGATTTTTATTTGTGTTATATTGTTATCCACCATGGCTTTCTCCTAGTCATTTCATACTATTTTCATCTGATTTTTAAAAAGCACTGTAACTACCTACTCATATTGATGAAAGGAATAACATTTAAAATTTTCCTTTCTGTGAAAGAAGGTTTGGATTGATTTCGAATTTATCAAATACAGAAAATGAAAATTAATTCTCCTCCACCTGTTTACTTCAAGGGCTTGAGTGTCTTTATCAGCTCTGGAATTCATGATTTTACATTTCTAACATGATAATAATACTATTTCCCATAGAAAAATACAACATGTTTGGCTTCTGAAAGTGCCCATTTAATTATGCATGGCCTGAAAACAGTTTTTTGATTAGGTTAAACTCTGATGGCTGATTAAAGTCGATAGCTGGCATTCTTTAGGGTTTTCTTAAGCATTGGCTGAGGGGAGAGCAAAATGCTTAAATTGCCTAATAGGAAAGAATTATAGACTGTCACCATTCAACCAGCCAACATGTGCATGCATATGGAAACTTCAGACAGCCGAAGCTCTGTGAGAAAAACTCCACCACACCAGGTCATAAATCCTATTACGGTAATGGTGTCGATCTGCCTTTCGTTAATAACTCGGTAAAGAGCAGGCTTCTTTTGTAAACATTCTAGATGGATTCCACAGAAGAATATCAGGTTGAGTCAACAAGAATGTTGCAAGAAGACTAAATGGCACACACTAATTCCCCTTCTCTCAAAATGACAGCCTACTTCTCGAACTGGCAATTTTCCTATGCCTGGCTAATGAGTTCCCAATCCACCCGGGGTCCTCTCAGCCAGGAACTCAGGAAGAACTAAACAAAACATACATTTATTCAGCACTAAGTTACTTCTCATCCCATCCTTCTCCAACAGCCTAATTTGTAGTCACTATAAATTTCAGTGAGTCATGCCTTGCAAATAAAAGTCTTCCTTATTCTTCCAAAGACACTATTGGATAGTTCACAGGGCAGCGAGTCAGCAGCTGTGATGCAAGATGGGGAATGCCCTGACTGATCTGAGCCCCTTGGCAGAAGCTTATAGGATTTATAGAAATTTGTACTCAGCACATTTTATTCAGCGGTGAAACTGTCATAGGCCAGAATTCCACAGCTGGTAAATGTCACTAGTATTATTTAACCTCTTTATTTCTAACTTTTTGAGGATTTTTGCCTCCAGAGAATCTTTGATTCAATTGAGATATTACTTTGAAGCCTAATTTTCGAAGCATGTAAAAAGCATGGTGGATTTAAGGAAAAGAAGTCTGACAGAGAGGAATGGGCTGCCAACCTTTGACTTCTGGGCATTTCTTTCCTTGTGTGTGAGGACTTTGCAAAGCAAGTTTGGTAAGTGACTGTCCAGGTCAGTTTTGCTTTACAGATATTAAAATGGGCTTTGCAGAAAGAAAAATACTTTGTGCAGTGTGTTTTTTTTTTTAAGTTAACTTGTTTAGGCTATAACAATACATACACTCATCCTGAAACCTCACAGCCAACATTCATTTCTGGCTGAGAGGATATCCATTGTTGGTATGGGTTGCTGGCCAGAGCAGGAATCTCTGAGATAAGAATCATTGGCCCAATTACTAGTGCAACCTCTGTTCCCAACAAGAGCATCACTATTAGGAGGAAGAGGAAGTGGAGAAAATGGCCAAGGGTGGCATATGTATCTCAGCTCACTGTTCTCTGCTGTGACCCTATTTAAGGAATGCCTCTTAGCCACAAGAGTCTGAGAGGCTGATTTTCTGAGTCCGTGCTCTTACTTGACTAATGTCAGTGTGTATCTAGGTATTCATTTGACATTTGCTTGAGATGAATATTAGTTTTACTGGATGCTCTACCATGAAGGGTTCACACAGTTCACCTACAGCGCAGGCTGGCGTGGAACTTGCTATGTGTGGCCCCTGTGATCCTCAAGATTCAGCTTCCTGGTTGTTGGAATTACAGACATGCACCTCCATGCATGTCAAGCTCCTCAAGCAGTCTTTGAATATAACATGTCATGTTTTAATTGCATAATAGAACCCTAAACATCTGAAGCATAACTTGGAATGATTGATTGTTTTGCAAGAGGCAGGTCAGTCCTAGAAAACAAAAAATGAATGTGTTTAGTATGTCAACACTTTATAAGACATGGACATTTAAACATTATTTTAAAGAACATAGCAAGTTAAGTTAAAAAATATGTAGCCATGCAGATACTTTAATGAAGATCAGAACTGGTTTAAACTGAAGATAGGAAAACATCCCATATCTTCAATGAATTTACCTGTGACATTTCACAATTTTGATAGGTCAAGAGGCTTGAAATTGGGGTCCAAAATAATCATTCACATACAGATAAAGAGAGTTCTAGTCATGTGAAAATGTGATTTCTGGCCCTATGTCTCTTGCCAACTGGAATAATGACCCTCTGAGAGTGACTTAATCTCTCTCTTCTTCTTTTGGTGTTGTTTTCTGAGCATAAAAACAATCGCTGCTTCCAATTTGAAATTACTTATAATCATTCATGTAAATTTGTCTCTGTGTATACATGTATATTTGAATAATACTGAGAGTTACTTATGTAATGTTATCTCATGTCTTTTACTTAATATAAAACACAACAATAATATTTCCATGTCCTTAAGTATTTTTTAGTACACAATATTACTTCTTAATAGTGTGCTAGAATTGTAAGCAGACAAAATACCCTAAACTAATGAACTATTTTTATGACAAAATTAGGAACTTTTTATTTCTCAGTAAACATTATGCTTCAGTAAACATTATTTTTTGTGTGTGGCTTCAGGCATCAAATCCAGGGCAAATGCTCTAACCACTGAGATACACATTTTAGCCCTGAAAGCATACTTGTACATAAATGTTATGTACATCTCTGATAATTTATTCTAAAGACATACCTGGAACTATTTCACTATCCTTACTTTGTAAAGCATAACTATGTTTATATTAATGTTTTTATTGGTATAATTAAATTATTCTGAAAAATTCTATAGCCCTTTAATATTATTTTAAATTTTCTTTTCAAAATAATTCATTAGAGTATCGCTCTATCACTTGTCTGATTTTTTTTGATGAGTAAATGCCTTGGGCATTTTAATCATATGATTATTGGCTGAATACACATCTTTTAAAATCACTTTTCTTGACGTTATTCTTAATTTTCTAATGGGTTATTTTAGTTTTTGTGTCTGTTAATTTAAAATGAGTAGTTTTAATGTTAACCCTTTAAGTTCCAGTACTGACTTGTTAAAATGGTGCATATCATATTGGTCTTGGCCCTTCTCACAGAGGCTGTGTAAATTAAGTGAGGAAAAGATAAAAGAGAAAAAGTTAAAGCACCATTCACAATAGGAAGTACAATAAAAGGTGTGGAAGTGTGCACCATACAGTAATGGTAGTAACAATGACTTTATTGAATGCTCACCTCAAAAAAAATAAGAGGTGCTGCATCTATTCAAACACTATTTAAGATATGTGGATTTTGGTGTTATTGTTCTAGCTTTATCCATAGATTCGAACTCTAGCTTTTCAGATGAGGAAACCAATGATTAACAACTTAAATATTAGCATCTGATTAATGTATTATAGAGACGGGATTCACATCCAGGCATCCTTGGCATTCATGCCCAGACAGTCATGCTGAGTTTTGAAGCTCAGCTCCAAACACTTTGAATGGAAACTCCAGACGGCTGAGGGCCCAGCTTCCAGGGGACCCTGGGGGAGACATTACACACTTCTACAACTCTGATGCAAGTACTCCATCCCAACCGTTTATTTCTGCTTCCCTCCTCTTCCACTCCTCTGCACGGCTTCATTGTGGATTTTAAAATAAAATCACAAGTAGTCTCAAGAAAATTTCTGAAATTGTTTTCATTTTGTGCCACAAGGGAAATATATATAAATATTTATTATATAATATATTAATTAATATATAATATATTAATATATTTATTAATATTATTTATATTTATATATTGATTCTGCATATATATATATATGTAGAATCAATAGAGAAGATTTCCTCATGATTGAAATATCTTGGCATTGGGAGGATTCTCATCATTTATTCTTGTTGAACTAAAGCTCTTTTTAAAAATGTCTTTATTATTCATAATTAGATACATTGTATGAGCAAATCTTATGATGGTACCCCATTTCCCTCCTCCCTGTCCCCAATCCACTGGGGATCCTCCTTGGTGGGCCTACTAGATTAGTTCATGGGGAAGGGGTTTGTGAATTGCTCTAGAGGTAGCCATGAACTAAAGCTTTTAATGACCACTCAAAACCAGAAAAATAGGCCCTAGCTGTATAAAACCCGAGGACCACAAAAACATCGTGGTTCCCAATCCTGTTCCTGCAAAGAGCAGTGCTCAGAGACTCCAGGAAAGCAGAGTTAGAACCACAGCTGGCACACTTGACTTAGTGCCCTGCTCTTCTAGTTCCCATTCCCCTTGACAGTTAGGGAAGGCAGAAAGAATATGGGGCTGAAGAGTCCCTGGAGGAAAAAATAAATAAATTTCAAAGACAATTATTGAAATAAGCCTATTTGTAGATTAATATCTTTACGGAAATTCTGTCTTAGCACTAGACTTCCATTGCCTATAGTTCAGCATTAAGTGTATCTCTCAGAATCGTGGGTGCTGAGATCCTGTTTTCCAGAGGGTCTTGAGAAGATGACCTCAGCAATTGAGGGTGGGGGATTTCTGAGCCAACCTGAGAGGCTGGGACAGAGCTCTGGGCTTCACTCAGGTCTTTGTGCTCTGTGCTTGTGTGGAGTGGGTGGCAGGACAGGCCGTGCTCAGCAGCAGCGAAGGGCATGTCTGGGCCATGTGGCAAGTTCACATTCTGCAAGTCAAGCCCACGTTAAACTCACATGTGCAGCTCATTGTCACTGCCGGGCAGTCAGCGATTAGACATTTATTTAGTGCCTACCACTAAATAAACGTTCCAGATAGTCATACTTTGCATGACTATAACTGAAATCCTGGACATTGATAAAAAACTGTGTTCATAATGTTTATCGATAATGCTTCTAAATATTTCTCCTCAAGAAGTATCAGATGTTTTTGGAGAGTGATGACTGGTGTGAAAGCAATGTTTATTTTAAAATTTAAAAAATGCTATTTAAACAAAATATCACACATAGTAATTTACCAGTTACTTGATTGATACCACATTAAATCCAACATTGACCAGTGGGCTAAATTGTTAACCTTGGAACTGGCAGAGTTTCATTGATATTAGAAAATTTGTAATTCTTGGATCTCTCTTCTGAGCCAGGAGAATAGAGCCATAATTATCACTCTCCCCAGAGAAGAAAGCAGGATCAGCTATGCTTGGATCCATTTGATAAATTTCTTTAATTCTCATGAAGTTGAGAACATTTTTCTCAATTTAGAATTTACTTCTTTCTTAACCACGGACATTTCTGCTTTTATAGAATTTAAAAAAAATTAATAAACCTGTTCCTTGTTATGAAACACACCAACCTAAGTAAAACAGATGACAGTTTCATAGGAATATTGATGAAATTCTGATCTCATTTTGCTAATTTGACAATGGTTAAACATTTCTCATGAAAATGTTTTGCAGAGATAAATTTTCAAAACCTCTATCACATTTACGATTTCTAAGAGTTTATTCTCTGTGACTTCTATAGTAAAATCAGATAAAGAAGGGAATGAAATACACATTTAACTATTTTCATTAGTTTCTTATTATTAAGAGAACAAACTACTGTTTTATAAAAATTGTGCGAGGAATAATTAATTACAATCATACTTACTTCAACATGTCTTGGTTGAATTGCAAAATAGTTATTGGAAATTATTCCCTAAAGTATCCTCAATATTTTCTTGGATGAACGATTTTCACATTTCTTTAAACCAAAGCATCCTTTTGAGGAGAAAGAAATCCAAGCATTGCGTTAGCTTCCTCAGAGCCAATCAAAGTCTCGATGCACAGCCAGTCCTTCACTGCCAGCACTCGGTCTCTGAGTAATTCCTGATTACGAAGGACTCCAGAGCACCAGAACCCTACTTTCCTGCTTCCCATATTTGGAAATCTGTCTTGTCCAACTCCACCTCTTGTTGTTGGATAATTTTCAAACACTGTCACTTTCCTCTACTTCACTGTGACAAAAACAACCTTTTTTTTTAATCTTTCATTATTTTTTTGTTTATTTTATTTATTTTTTTAATATAAATTTATTGTCCATAATGAGTTACATTATTTAGTGGGCAAACCATGAGTTGTTATCCCAAATTCCCCAATTCCCCCCCTCCCCCTCCCAGATCAGTTGGATATCCTCCTCTGTGGGCTGTCTGTATTAGTCCTTGTGGCAAGGGATCCTGGATATCCTAGTACTCAGCCTGGTCTTCCTGGCCCAAGTGTGTTGTTACTGATGGGTGCCATGCCTCTGGACCATCTCCCCCACCACGGCTCTCACAATCTTTCTGCCCCCTCTTCCGCTCAGTTCCCTGAGTCATGGTGGGTGAGTATTAAGGCTGCCTTAATGT
>PVHP010001832.1:76826-99580 GCA_004024765.1 Zapus hudsonius | reverse complement strand
CTCTCTCTCTCTCTCTCTCTCTCTCTCTCTCTCTCTCTCTCTCTCTCTCTCTCTCTCTCTCTCTCTCTCTCTCTCCCTGTCCTTGCAAAGAAAGGAAGGAAGGAAGGAAGGAAGGGGGAAAAAAAGAAAAGAAGTGCTTCTCAAACAAATTAAAAACATAACCAAAAAATACCTCGGACAAAATCCTTTTGTAAACCATCACAGTGTCTCATTGTAGCACAAGTCAAATTTCTGACTTATGAAAAAAAAAGCTGGGCATGGTGGCACACACCTTTCAACCCAGCACTCAAGAGGCAGAGGTAGGAGGATCTCTGTGAGTTTGAGGTCAGCCTGGCTAGAGCGAGACCTTACCTTGAAGAAGAAGAAAAAAATTCTGACAGGTGTACATTGAATTTACTTACTGGAGCCCCCACCAGCCCCATAACCTTCCCCAATACAGCTTTCTTCTTTGACTTCATCTCTGATCTTATTGCACTGTTCACACCTTATTTTCTCTCCACTTTACCCTCTTTTCTATTTTAACATTATTGTGCTGTATGTATTTTTGTCAGTCACGTTAAATGCCTCGGGAACCAGGTGGGTGTGGATCAGTAAATAAGCACACACTCGTGCTCAGCAGCGAGGACGTCTCTCCTGCCTCCACTGCCAGCTGGAATAGGGCCCCTCAGGAGGCCATGCAGACATGCCCAAAAGGCAAGGGTGGGGGGGGCGCTGGAAAGGCCTGGGATGTGGGGCAGCGTCAAGTGTGGCCAAGGAAAGAAAGAGAACGTGTGTGTTCAGGCTCATGGTTCTCTGCAGGTCAGAGCAGGGTGACTAAAGCTCACTTCTGGCCAAAGCTTGGCCATGGGATGTCAAGAAACAGGAAGCGGCCAGGAGTGGAGGTGCATGCCCATATTCCCAGCTCTGGGGAGGAAGGAGTTCCAGGGTAGCCTGGCACTGTGACACGCTGTCTCCAGAAGCCAAAAATGGGGCTGGAAAGATGGCTTAATGGATACATTACTTGCAGAGAAAGTGTGAGTACCTCAGTTTGAATCCGCAGACCCTATGTCAAAGCTGGAAGTCATAGTGGGCTTCTGTGATCCTGGCAGGCCAATAGTGAGATTGGAAGTAGAAATGGTCAAATTTCCCAGAAGCTCATGGACTAGCCAGCCCTACAAACACAGTGTGGGGTAGGGGGGACAACAACAACATGGGAGACCCTGACTCAAACCAGGTGAAAGAGGAGAACCAGCCTTAAAGTTGTCCTCTGTCCTCCACGAGCACGTCACGGCCTGTGCATGTGTGCATGTGCACACACACACACACACACACACACACACACACCAAAGAAAAATCAAAAAGGGAGAAAGGAAGGGAGGGATGGAGGGAGGGAGACAGGGAGAAAGAGGAATGAGAATAAGCTAAGCAGCCCCTGAGTCACACTGCTGGTCCCCGGTCTTAGGTACAGAGCCACCTGCCCAACAGCCTGTCTGTCTGTCTGTCTGTCTGTCTGACCATCTATCTCCAGGCACGCTGGACAGAGCCTCCGAGCTGGAAGAGAATGATAACACAGCGGTTCAATCAGAAGAAGCTGTGGGCACCCGGCCAAAGAGTATTCTTGGACGGGACTTTTTTTTTTGTCTCCAGTGTCCTGTGGAAACAGCTGCGGTTCTTTTTTTAAGTAGCATTCCAGCTGACCTTTTGAAAGGAAGGATTTGTATGTCAATGGGAAATCTGCATTTTGACTCAAGACAGAGGCTCAATTTTCTGTTCTTTCACAGACAACCCAACGCTTGGTGGGGGTGGGGGGTGCTGTAAATTTGCTCTCTGTCAAAGACAGAACCATAAGTGACCAGAGAATGGAGGCCCAGAGGCAGTGACAGAGAGAAGGCTAGATCTGCCATCGGTACAGAGGCCATTTCTGACTCCCCTGGGAACATACGAAAGTGACCTGTAGAGAAAAGCTGGACATGAAATGACCTTTGCTTTCACAGGGGCAGAGAGTCAAATAGATATTCATTAAATTTTAAAAAGGAAGGGAGGGAGGGAGGGAAGATGAAGAAATGGATGGAATATGGAGGGCTGCATGGGAGGAGGATGGATAGGTGGGTGGGATTGTCTGGTGGGTGGATGGATGGAAGGATGGATGGGTGAATGAATGAATGAATGAGTGAGTAGCTATGTAGATGGATAGATGAGTGAGTGGGTGGATGAACTGATAGACAGATGGGATAATAGACAGCAGTTGAGTGTGTGACATCAAAGCACGTTTAATCTTGCGGTCACCACATACTACTACAGAAAGGAAGGAGGAGCCGAGGGTGGCTGTCACGTGGTTCCTCAGGTTCCCACTATCTTGGCCAGCAGGCTGGACAATGTCAGGTGGTAGGTGGGGACCTGTGCTGAAGACACCAACTCAGAAGCAGGGTTGTTTCAGCACAGGACAGAGGACATACTACTTTTGTCAATTCAGAAGCTGCTATTGGCCTGAAGTCTAGACCCTGGATAGTGTGTCACAAACGTGGCCACAGGTGTCCAGTGAAGTCTCCTCTCTTAGAAAAAGAAAGGCAGTTATGGCTGGGCATGGTGGCACACACCTTTAAATCTCAGCACTCTGGAGGACTACCATGAGTTCAAGGCCAACTTGAGACTACATAGTGAATTCCAGGTCAGCCTGGGCTAGAGCGAGACCCTACCTAGTCAATGGCTTCTGCCTTGGCTTTGCCCTGAAATGAATAAAACACAGCCCTGCAGGACCTGCGAAGGAGAATGGGAAGGAATCCACATTTGCTCTGAGAGGGCTTACAACATGCAGAAGCAGAGGCAGAGGCAGAACACAGGGCATGAGCTGGGAGGCAGGCATCTGTGGTCTAGGTCCCACTCTGCCATGACTGCCTGAACAACCTTGGTTGAACTATTGCAATCCCAGACACCCAATCTGAATCAGAATTACTACCTCAAGGGCTGGAGAGATGGTTCAGCAGTTAAGGTGCTTGTAATGACCCTGGTTTGATCCCCCAGTACCCATGTAAGCCAGATGCACATAGTGGCACATGCATCTGGAGTTCATTTGCAGTGGCTGGAGGCCCTGGTGTGCCCATTCTCTCTGTCTCTACTTGCAAATAAATAAGTAAAATATTTTTAAAAATAATTACTACCTCAGAGCAGCAATGCATGAAGACTCAAGCCCTAGAGGCCCTGGGTTCAATTCCTGACATGGGAAAAGGAAGGAGTAAATGGGCCTCATTCTTCAGGAACAACCTAGAGACATGGGCCAGTCTGCACCATGCTTTCCTGTTGCCATAGTGACCTGGGAAAGCAGGAGCCCACTGGTGCTGAACTGGTTAAAAATCAAGGAGGAAAAACCAGCCCCATCCCAGTCTCCTGAAACACACCCAAAAATCACTTTCCAGGACACATTTTTTTAGCTCTCAGAAAGAAAACAATTTATGAAGCACAGAATTCCTTTGATAATGAAGTGGTGGCTATCACCACTCATGTTGGCTCTTTCCCAAAGCAGAGGGGCTTGAGGGGCTGGGAGCAAGCTCCCCACAACCATCTGCAACAACGTGTCTCCAGGCCTGCAGCCCATGGTCCCCGGAAGTTCCTGTCTCTAGTCCTGCCCTTCCTCTGGCCACACTTGGCCTCTAGGATACAGAGGCTGATATGAGCAGAGCACTCTGGGGCCACTCACTCAGCCCAACCTGAAAGACACGTCCCCACATCTCCACCGAGGCAGCACCAGCAGGCGGAGGGAATGAAAACAGAGACCAAACATACTGAGTTTACCCCACAAGAGGTCCAAGGGGTAAAGGGAAGGAAGAGATTAGGGAAACTGAGCTATTCTCTTTCAGAGATCCTTCTGGCCCCCAAGATAAATCCAGGCTCAGTCCCAACTTAGATCCAGCCAGGTGTCTGCTGAGTGTCCTTGATGAATTGCTTAAATGCTCTGGAACTCTGTGACAGGGAGGGACACATGACTTCCTAATCATTAGGCCTGTGAGCTTTCTGAGAGGTGGAGACAACAATTGAACAGTAGCAGTCAGAGAGGGAGAAGCACCTTCTAGTCGTTTGACCTGCATTTTTCTAGAGAAATTGTCTGTCCACATAGGTCTGCTCTGAGGTTCAGAGGCCTCTGGGGCTGGCAGCGGGTATTTGGCTGGGGTCTGAGAGCTCCTGTGTGGACAGGGGCTGGGAGCTCTATGGGCAGTGTGGAGCCAAGAGTGGTAAATGGACCCAGCAGTACGGCATAGCTGCTCTTGTAGGAACGAAGGTTCTCACCCAGCCTGTTGTTACCTTTCATCGTTGGGACTAGAAGCAGCTGATGTGAGGAGAGGGTTTATTTCAGGCTTATAGCATCCAGAAGAAACACCATCAATGGTAGAAGAAACTGGCTCACTTCTTTAGATCCATAGCAGAGAGACACAACCAACACCCGAAAGAACCCACAGCCAGAGCTCTAACTGGCTCTCTGCACACTTAAGGCTGGACTTAAGATCCGCCCCCAGTGACACTTCTCCAGCAAGCTGCTGGAGACTAAGCTGCATGCTTAATCAAACAGAAAGCTGGACAAAGCTATGCTGCCTGCAGCCCTATGGGAGAGAGAAGTCATCATCGGTGGTGAACAGCAGAGGACCTTGCAAGACTTAAGACTGGCCAGCCAGGCCAAATGCGCCAACTGGGGCAATAGTGGCACGTCTATTGTGAGGGAACCAACCGCTCTCTAATTAGGTTGGAGGCCTATTCCACGGGAGGGAATACATGCCTGGTCCAGAAGACCTAGTCAAAAGCCTATGGTGGGGGAAGTGATGAGCCCCAGGGGAGTAATGCCTGCTGTTGTCTGGCTAAACAAATATATTGTACTCACCAAACTGCCTTCTAAGCTCTTTTTTTTAATGATCATACCCATACAGTAATGCTACTCTCACTCTTGTCTAGAGACGCTTCTCTTTATCAGATGGTGGTGACCACTGAGATAACTCAAAAGACACCATAGTGCTGAGAAGTGACCGTGGAGTGTTCAGCACTGGGACATCTCTATCACACTTCCCGAGGCTCAGGGGCTATTGTGGAAGAGGTGGCAGAAAGATTGTAAGAGCCAAAGGAGGGGGAGGACTGTTCACAACGCAAACTTCCAGGCACAAAATGACCTTGATATTCATGACCTCGCAGTGCCTGATAATACCTACACATAATGGGAGGGAAAGATGATGACACCGAAACAAAACAGAGACTAATTGAGAGGGCGAGGAGATATGAGGGAGGGTACAGAGGGAATCAATCATAATGGTTTATGGTCTATAATTATGGAAGCTATCAATAAAAAGTTTTTAAAAATAACTCAGGCTATGGGGGGCATACATTCGTATTGAAGCCACCACACGACTCTAAATCCAGAACAACAGGGCAGGCAGGAAGAGGGAAGGACTTCACAGAGATTCCTTCCTGGCTGCAGTCACAGCTATTATCCGTGCCATTAAAAAGACCTGTCCCCATCTTCAGGCTCTGTGGCTTACCTGACCTCCTCCCCCACCCCACTGGACACCAAGATAAGGACTGACCAGTCCTCATCAACAGAGAGGGACTCAGCCATGGCTTCTTGGCCACAGAGAGGCTGTGAGCTGATTCAAGGCAGGGCACCACATGACCCCACCAGTAGGAGCAGCCACCCTAGGCAGTGGGTCTGTTGCCCATGGTTTGGGGATGGGGACAGGCAGTATGTCAGGGCGTGGTCCATGGGGAAGGTTCTGCTCTTCAGTATTAAGGGAATCCCCTGAGAAGGAGGAGCAAACGCCCAGCAGCTCTCCCTAGGGAGGCCCTCTGAGTCTTCCAAGAGACGGGCACCACAAACAGCTCCTAATTTGTCTCCCTTAACTACCTCAAGGCCTAGAGCAACAGCTAAGAATCACATTAGCGCCTTTTACTGGGTCTAATTTTTTACCCAAATGGTTTCTGCAGTGCCATCTGAACAGTGCTCTGGGCTCCCTTCACTCGGCACACCCAGGGATCCCACAAGCCCTGGGTATACCCCTATTCATTTCTTTTTTAAAAAAATTTATTTATTTATTTATAAGGAGATAGAGTAAGAAAGAGAATGGGCATGCCAGGACCTCTAGCCACTACAGACTCCAGATGCTTTATGTGGGTACTGGGGAATCCAACTCCAATCATTAGGCTTTACAGGCAAGTACCGTAACCTCTGAGCCATCTCTCCAGTCTCCGATTTGTATATTTTCTGGTGAGGACAACCATAAACGTTCTCCTATATTTAAACAGGAAACCTCCTCGCCTCCCTTCCTGCATTGGGCTAGTGCAGTAGGAGCTCCTGTCTTACTCTGGGAGGGAGGCCTGTGTGGGCAGAGCACCTGTGTGCGTGCAGGTGGGGAGGCCTCCTCCCCACCTTTCAGTTCGGGTTCCCTCCTCAAGACCTTCTTTCTCAGGCAGCAAAGCCGGGGCTGGTCACCTCCGTCTTCCAGCTGGGCAGCCGCAGGTGGGTCCAACAGTGATGCCACAGCTCTCTGTGACTGTCAAGCCCATGGCTGAGTCCCTCTCTGTTGATGAGGACTGGTCTCTCCTCGTCTAGGTGTCCAGTGGGGTGGGAGAGGAGGTCAGGCAGCCACATGGCCTGCAGATGTGGATGAACTTTGTAATGGGACAGCTAGTAGCTGTGACTGCGGCCAGGAAGCTGCGGAGGTTTGGTAGCTGCTGAGGACTTCTCTCTGCTTCAAAGAAGGCTCCTGAACTCTGAAATCACCCTGCAGGAGGAACATGTGGTACAATATTAAAGGACACAAAGGGGCCAAAGTCCCTCCACCAACTCCTTTGTGATGGCATTAATCTATCTGCAAGGTGGAGTCCTCAGGACTTAAACGCCCAGCAAAAGCCCCACCTCCTGGCACTGTTGCATTTGGAATTAAGTTTCCAACACAGGAATTCCAGAGATGACACGTTGAAATCACAGTAGTCATGTCCCACACACCCTGACCTCTCATGGACTCTACCTCTGGGGACACTAGCCCTGCTAAGTGGCCTCAAGCCACACTGAGTAAGAGTAACATGTCCCCAACTGGTCCTCTTTCTGCTTAAGAAAAGCACAGGGACTGTTGCGGTCAGCTCCTCGCTGCTGCAACCAGCATCCAAGTAGAAGCAGCTTGTGGAAGAGAGGGTTTAGTTTGGCTTAGACTCCAGGGGACACTCCTCCATGATGGCATGAGCAGAGGCTGGACATCACCTCCTGGCCAACACAGTTCCAATTTCAAAACTGCCATCAGCTGGGGATCAAGCATTCAGGACCCAGAAGTTTATGGGGGACACCTGATTCCAACCACCACAGAGTAATTCCCTGGGTCCTTCAAGGCTTGTAAAAACAGTGTGACTCCATCGGGCAGGCTGCATAGATGCCAGAGACCCAGAAACAGGAGGGAAAGCTCTGGCTTTAGTAAGCGGACGCAGAAACCTCTCCAAGTGGCCACTGGATGCTGGAGTCCCAAGCAGAAGGAGGGACAGTACAAGCATTAACTGCTCTGGCTTTCTTGAACCTCTGAGAGCCCCAGTGAGTCTTGCTGAGCCAGCAGTACCCTTCCCAGTTTGCCTTTTACAAGGAATCACAACAAGGCAAGAGGAAATGATTGTCAAGGTCATCTGGCCATGATGACCTTGAATCTGGAGTCTTGCATTTGGATGATCCTGAATCTGGAGTCTCCCCTTTGGATGATCCTGAATCTGGAGTCTCCCACTTGCTTCTTTTTCTTCTCTCCCTGTTTTTCCCTTCTCTCTTTAGCTCTCTCCCGCTTCCCTCCTTCTTCCTCCCCTGTATGTTCACAGAGACTAGAACTTGAGATGAATTTAGTCATGACCTTGGGGAGACCTTGCAAGGAGGATCACGTCATTGCTTGACACAGAGCTCAACACACAGTAGGCATTCGTGCACCGTGGCTATCCTTGCCAAAGGCCCAGCCCTTCCCCCACTGCTGGGCCCAGCAGGATGGGGAGCCAGGTGGCTGTCTGCTTTGACAGGGTATTGTATAACCTCCTGCCCTTGATGGGTAGCAGAAAAGAGAAGATGAGACATACACTGAAACCCACTTGGAGAGACACAGACCAAATCCACAGCTTGGAGTCACCACGTCTTGGCAGACTCGAGCAGATCAGCCTCTCCCAAGGAGACCGTAATTGAGCCCGGCACTAGGTTATCAGTGGCTGTGCATCTGAAGGGGAAAAAAGGCAAGAAAAACAAAAATTTAAAAAAATCTGAATTGCTTAGCATCTGAATTGCTTCCCGAAGATGAAGAATTTAAACATGATTAATTTTTAGGCTTTTTTTGTGAATAAGGGCTGATTAAATGTTTATATTTTCCATCATTTTGCTGAAAGCATGACTATATTATGCCAGCAGAACTGTACTAACTAAATAATATTTCTGTTACTGTTATTACATTGATCCCAAAGCATTGGGAAACAAGATCTCTGCTATCATTACATCAATCCAAATATAGCATTAAGATCAGTGTGGGTACAAGGTTTCCCTCCACCTCCTCCCTGGACCTGGATGCTCAACCCCTGTGACAGGAACCAGGGACTAGAGAGGAGGTCACCTCCAGGAACCTATAGAGGACATTTTATCAAAAATAAAATAAAGGTCGGCTCCCAGCCATAGCTCCCCATCCCCAGTGTGAGACTGTTGTCTCTCCTGCCTACGCCGACATCCTTTCCAGAGGAAGACAAGTAAACCCCTGTCTGCCTGAAAGCGACCCTGCCCACCAGTTAGAACAGCTCCCAACAGGCGGTCAGAATGTCCCCCAGGAGAGTGGATCCAGCCAGTCCCACAGATCCCCAAATTTCGGTTACAAAGGTGCTATTGTGGTTGCTATTACCCGAATACCAAGTGCAAAAATGAGATGAGATATATTTTGACTGGTTTATAAAAAAACAATCTGACATAAAGTAATATTCATCTTTGATGAATCCAATATTCTTAGGGAATGACATTAGGCGGTATCTATTATATCTTTCATTGTGTTCCCATCTGCCCTTTTCAGGAGCTAAATTATGTGCATTAGTACGTAAATGGGCTAATGCCTCTCTGTATTTAGAGGACTGCACGCCGTGAATATATTCTCTGCTTCGAGAAGTAATTGGTAATTACAATGGTCATTTAGGCAATCACTGTCTCTGCTAGATTCATGTCATTCTTAAAAATAACTAGCTCTTAACCTTTGACAGAATTCTACAGAAACCGTTCATCATCGCCCACGCTTTGATTAATTTCACACATACACAAACCTGTATCAATAAAAGTGATGGCTTTACATTTGTTAACCACAGCAATTTTCCTCCCTCATCAAAACAGCTTAATATCAGGTAACAGTGTGCTCCAAATCTCATTAGTTTCATTTTATAAACAGTTTTATAGTACCTTACTTGGAGGAAAAACACAGCATTGGAGCTTTCTCCCTCTTCAAACCTTCTCCAAATCAGAGGTGATGCAGCCTTTGGGGGCGTCTTTTGTGTTAATTGGGGGAGGGGATAAAAGAAATGAAATCTAAGAAAAATGACAGATGTTACCCAATGCAAGTATCTCATTGTTTTACTTACTGCTCACCCTGAATTAGCCGAGCCGCCCATCACCTGTTCTATTTGCATGTGGGCTGTGGGCGCTCTGGTTCCGAGCCTTGGAGAAAATGGAAGAGTTATAAATGTCATGCTGACGACAAAAAAGCCAGGCTCAGGGAACCTCCCTAGACTTACTCCATCCTCTAACCCCTGTCACCCACTTCAGCTCCAAACCCAGAGACCTCACCTTTCGAAGCAATCTGCACCAATTTAGCACCCCTTTTTATTTATGTAAAAGCTCCCCCACGCGTAAATGGCAATAGTCACGTCACTGGCATACTGTCCTTATTCAGATTACAGCTGCAAGGCAGACAGACCTCACTGGGCAAAGGGAACTGCAAAATAATCGCAGGTGGGCCTCCCCTTTCCAGTTAATATAATTATGTGCATTACGGAGTCACTAGCATTACTGAAGCAAAATTAGATTTTAATGTAGGCACCACCCAAATCCCTGTCTTTTGGGGATTAGATGTCTGTCCATGAAGCACAATGGATGGAGATTTCCAGACTAAGCTATGTCTAGGGATGGAACTGGTTTCTGCCCCCCTCAGCTCCTCGCTAAGATCCTGTCTTCATGCTTGGAGAAAGGGTAGGGAGAGTCAGTGGTTAAAGCCGATTGCTTCACAAGCTCACCAACCAAAGTTCAGATCCCCATCTCCCACGCAGAGCTGCACACAAAGTGGGGCACATGGCTGTAATCCCAACATGCCTGTGGTAATGGGAGACAGTCTTCCGAAGGTTCTAGGCCAGCTAGCCAGCATGGCTTGCCCAGCAGTGAACAAGGAAAACAGTCTCAAACAAGGTAGAAGGAGGGTGCCAACACCCTGAGCTTATCCTCCGACCTCCAAGTGGAGTAACACACATGCATTGCATACACACACACACACACACACACACACACACACACACACTATTTTTTTTCTAACAAAAGGTCTACCTGTGGGTCCTAGGGCCTGCAGAGCTGGAAATGATTAATAGCAATGAGAAGTCTGAGGAGAGACTGGGGTGCAGATGGAGTCAGGGCTGAATGTGAGCCACCCAAAGGAGAGTTCCAGTATCTACCAGATCCTCACAGCAGACGCCATTGTAGGTGAGGCATCTACTGTACCTTGGTCCTTACTGGGAGCAAAACCTCTTCCCTCCTGCCTCGCCCATCTTCGATTCCGGCCATCCAGAAGGTCAGCACCAGCTCCCAGCTCCTCCAGACACCTGTGGTTCTTGTAAATGACACCCAACACCACCAGCCCCTGCCCAGGGAGGAAACAGGTCATCCAGGACTGACCTTAGCCAGAGACCCAGACAAGCAGACGGGAGCCTGGGGCTGCTTGCCATAGAGTTTGGGGTGTGAGTGCCTTGCTGTTTCAGAAGTGCTGGGAAGGGACTCCCTCTGCCCCCATGCTCATATGACACCTTCTCCTCCTATCTGTAAGATTGAGGTGTTACTTGGGCTGAAGCTTGGTTTAAAGGTCCCAGCAATGGTATACTTTTAGAGCTCTTGACAAGCCTTGGGCGGTTAGTCTCCTCTGCCCCCTGACAGGTGCAAATGGGCACAGCCAATGAGAATTGCTTCTCGATTCTGGTGCCCACGTGTGGCTGAGCACCTAGCATGCTCTTGCTTTTGTTTGAATGGACTGGCATGAAATGTTCTTTTTGTTTTTTTAAAGGTTTTTCTGAGGTAGGGTCTTACTCTAGCCCAGGCTGACCTAGAACTTACTCTGTAGTCCCAGGCTGGCCTCAAACTCACAACCATCATCCTACCTCAGCCTCCCCTCCTGAGTGCTAGGGTTAAAGGTGTGCACCATCACGGCCCGCAGAGACATTCTTGATGCAATGGTGATGCCAATGATATCCCATAAGCATGTCCCGCATACTCAGCACTGTGCCAACATGTCTCAATTTCTTTTAACACTTCTTTAAAGCAAGCCTCAAGGTCATGACCACTTTGCAGATGAGGATGAGGTCAAGCCACTGTCTCTTCTCCTTCCTATGCTATTTAGTTGAGCTGGAATTGAATATCCTTATCTACGAAATGGGTACCTACAGGTTGAGTGTAGAATCAAATAAGCTAGTCCCATGGGTGGCTTAGAGGGGTTCATGGCTTGTGATAGAGGCTGAGGCCACCTGTCCTGATTGTGCCTTGCTGTCTTAGTAGCTGCTGGCACTCAGTTTTGGAAATCCCTGAGCCAAAGCCCCCTGGGGTCCTGCATCCTGGGACAGTTATGTAAAAGGAAAGATCAGGTAATGAATGACAGCGCAGGACCCCTGGTTCAAAAAGCAGCAGAGAAAAGCCAGGAAAGGTAGGAGTGCACTCTCCCTGCTTCTGTTCTTCCACGCCATGTGCCCTGGGTTTTAAACAGCCACTTAGAGCTGGGCGTGCTGGGGCACACCTTTAGTCCCAGCACTCAGGGGGCTAAGGTAGGCTGATCACTGTGAGTTTGAGGCCAGCCTGGGGCTACACAGTGAGTTCCAAATCTGCCTGGGTGAGAGTGAGACTCTGCCTCAAAAAAAAAAAAATAAAATAAAACAACAAATAAATTGACAGTTTCCTTGGGGGGGGGGGACAAGAAGGCTTTCTTTAGCGTGTCTTTCTTGACTGAACGAAAAGCTGGAGACAGACTTTCTTCCAGAAAGCTGGTCCTCGCCATCACACCACCCTTCTGACCACCTGGAGAGGATGAGGATGGGAGATGGGAATCCTGGCTCTTGTCTGGGTGAGGATGGGGCACAGATGAGAAAACACCTCACTGTTTAGAGCTCAGTCATGTGGTTGCTTGGGATTTGGTTTTCTTTTCTCTTGAACCTCTGAATTGGAAAGATGCCAAATAACTTCTTTCTTTCTTTTTCTTTTTTTTTCAAGGCAGAGAACATTGGTCTGATTCTTTCCTTCTTTTGACAGGTATATGATAATAGGATGGTTTTATGTCTGCAAAGGTCAGGGATAAAAATTCACAACTCTCTCCACACATATATTTGAAATGAACATAAAGATTGAAGGGAAAACAAATATGGACCATAATCCACTTCCCTTGCACCCCCGTGCATATTGTATGCACACACGCACACACACACACATCATGTTTTGTTATACATCATGACCTGGATTTGGGAAAGGGTTTGACTCAAAATGTGGAAATTTCCCAATGTCTTGCACTCGCACCCCTCTCATTATCTACCCAAATTACAAAACTGCCCCAAATGACAAAGTATTGTGCAAATTAGGGCCAATGGCATGTAAAATGACAGGTGACCTTTCTCCATGCAGAATGTATCTGTGGTGGTTTGATTTAGGTGTTCCCCCACCCCTCCCCATAAACTCACGTGTTCTGGATGCTAGGTCCCCAGCTGATGGCAATTTGGAAACTGGAGTCTCCTGGAGGAGGTGTGTTGTTGGAGACGGGCTTATGGGTGTTAGAGCCAACTTCCCCACACCAGTACTTGGCACACTCTCCCACTACTATTGTCTACCTGATCTTGAATAAGAGGTCATGTCCAACCTCTGCTCATGCCATGGTTTTCCCTGCCATCATGGAACGTTCCCCTCAAGTCTGTAAGCCAAAATAAACTCTTTTCTCCCACAAGCTTGGTTGGGTGCTTTGCCAGCAATATGAAGCTTACTGCAACAGTACCATCGTGGGGACTGAGCGTGGTGGCACATGCCTTTAATCCCAGCACTCAGGAAGCTGAGGTAAGAGGATCACTGTGAGTTCGAGGACAGCCTGGGCTAGAATGAGACCCTGCAAACAGAAAAGCAAGCATGCTTGCAGAGTGTGCCTTCCTGGGGCTGTAAGGCTGTTGAGACGGAGAGGGAGGCAGCCCAAAACCATTTCTTCTCTTCAGTCCTGAGGTCCACCTTACAGCAGAAAGCACAGCCTGCAGAGGACCCTCAGCCCCTAGGAAGGGTCTTGCTGACCTGTTTCCTCTGCCCTGTGGCCCTTGTCGAAGCCCACTTGAGGCTTCTTCCCCATGTTGGAACTCCAGAAACCATCTGCAGGTAGGTGCTTCGGTTCCTTTGCTCAGAGGGTTGTGAAAAATGTCAAAGGTCACACAGCAGGAAGCCACATCACTCCTACCCAGGCTATGTCCTCCCGAAATTGCTGGGGAATCAAGGAACAGGAAACAATTGGGTTTACAACATGGCTGCACCCTGAAAACAGGACCTCACCCCACCTGGAATCAGAACCTTGCTCTCCTACTCCTGTGGCACCCAAATGGAACTGCTCATTTGTCCAACAATGCCTCAGTGATCACAGATCACAGAGTAATGAGGACAGTGACCGTGGGGAACATATACGAGGTGTTGGTCTGCTTGATTTCATCCAACACTTAAACCCATTTCACAGACACCAGAGTGACAAACCAGGACCACACAGTTAGTGGGGGGGGCAGGGTTCCCACTGCACCCAACTGCCTGCAGACCCCTGGGTTGCCTGAGAAATGTGTAGTCAGTTCTACATCTGTTTCTCTAGCATCACGGAAAGCCTGAGGTGGCTAAGAGGTAGGCTTGTGTCCTCTGGGTGGCAGGAACCTGCCCTCACGGGTGACAG
Source organism: Zapus hudsonius (assembly GCA_004024765.1). Taxonomy (NCBI): domain Eukaryota; kingdom Metazoa; phylum Chordata; class Mammalia; order Rodentia; family Dipodidae; genus Zapus; species Zapus hudsonius. The sequence goes on along the minus strand of PVHP010001832.1, from coordinate 85,445 downwards.
TAAGGGAGAAGTGTCAGACTGAAGGGTCTGATCATCACAGTGATGTCTACTCCAGTGAGCCCATCACTGCGCAGGTGTGAGGGAAGAAGGCAAGGTTAAGGTCAGCGTAGGGGAATCTTGTTTGCTGCCAAGGTCATCCTCCACCAAGGAGTCCTCAGTCCATTCTGACTCTCATTGGATGTGACCTCCTTCCTACCCTCATAGCTGGTCCCTCATTCCTGCTCAGTAGGGATCTTCTTAAGGGACTATGGGGGACAAAGCCAGAACACAACCACTTCTCTTTTTAAAAACATTTTTATTTATTTGCAAGGTGAGAGAAAGAGGAGAAAGAATGGGCACACCATTGACTCTAGAGGCCACAAATGAATTCCAAATGCACGCACCACTTTGTGTATCAGCTTTACGTGGGTACTGGGGAATTGAACCCTAGTGGTTAGGCTTTTCAGGCAAGCACCTTAACCACTGTGCAATCTCTGCAGCCCCCACAATCACTCTTCTGTGTGATCTCTAGGCTACATTTTCTGAAACATAGAGCAAACATTTGCCCACATTTGTGGGCACCTTGACTCTGGGTTCCCATGACCCCAGGTCCCTTCTACCATGCTTCTCTGTCTCCTAACCCAGCTCTGGTTAAGGGTCCCAGCAAAGGTATATTTTAGAGCTGTAGACAAGCCTTGAGCAGTGACCCACTTCATCCCAGAGCAGGGTGGACACACAATAGGGCTGGCAGGTTGGAGTCTGTGAGTCTGATGAGCTCACAGTATTGGGGCATCTGTTCTGTGTGCGGTCATATCCACGTGTGTGCTGTCTGTGTGAACTTGCATGACTGTGTGCAGTCCTGTGCATGTCTGTGTATACAGCATGCCTGTACTGTGTGTCTGAGCAGTGTGTGTGCACACACATGTGCATGTATGTGTGTGTTCAAACAGCATGTGTATACATGCATTTCTATGTGTCTGTGGTCTGAGCTGTGCTGGGGAATGTTGCTTGTTTGGGACAGGTGTGTGTGTGTGTGTGTGTGTGTGTGTGTGTGTGTGTGTGCTGTCAGCAGGCAGGCAGAGCCATCTGCAGTACGTCTGGAGCCACATGTGTACACCCCTCTGAACACAGCACCGACGTGGTGTGTGTGCTGGGGCTGTGTACACATGTGTGGAGCAGCACTGAGGGGACTGAAACAGCTATTTTGAGGCCCCAAGTCATCACTCAAAGATGAATGTGGAGCAGAGTCCCTCGCTGGGTTACTGATGGGGCTCTGGAGCCCTTGGTGACAAATGCTAACAAGCTGCTCAGAAGAGGAAGGGAAGCAGAGCAGAAGAGCAGTGTGGGGAAAGCTAGTCACGAGACGGCAGACTGGGCTCCAGGCCCATCCCTTGGGCACTTTGGGATGTTCCAAGCCTCAGTTTCTCATTGGACCCAATGTGAGATGAAATCACAGAGTAATACTGAGGCCCAGAAGGCCAGACAGGGACTTGGGCAGGGACGTGGTTCTGGCTCTGCCTCATCCAGACATGAATGTCTTCACCTGTAAGATCTGTGGGATTTTTATGGTTTAATGAAGACAATTACACTTCCTAAGGGAATGTGTGGCTTGTGGTAGATGCCAACAGAGTCCAGCTGTATCACTGACCTTCTGGTCTCTCATGACAGCTGTGACTCCCACTCAGACAATGGCATGGCACTGGGTCTCAATGAAGAATAAAAGGATGGGTCCCTTGTTCAGGAGCGAGGGGCAACACACCACTCATGGCACCAAAAACATGAAGCATTGCCCTTTCCCCACCATTTTTAACCTGTCGTGGTGTCTTTAAATGACTATTTACTGTCATTCTGAGTAATGAAAAATAAAACCTACATATGATTCACGTGAATTTTACCATCCCTCCTTATATTACGCCAGTTCCAAATACAGATAGGCGAGCAGTTAACTTACACGCCGAATCAATGACGTTACCTGATTTCTTTGGAAACTCGTGCAAATTTGGCTGTGAGCAGCGAGCATGCTTCATGGAGCTGGCTGGGCCAATCTGATCTCACTCCTGATTCACAGGCTTCTTTCTACCAGTGTCCTGACCTTTCACCCCAGGGACAAGGGTGCAGGTCTTTCTCTTCCTAGAACAGCATGGCTCCATGTGAGAGGTTGGCTACCGCTAGTAACACAGCCCTGAATGAAGGATGTTTGGATCGCCTCCCTTGGTCATAAGTGTCCCTCCAGGCACAACTGCCTCCTCTTCCTGTTCATGCAGCAAATTCCAGATCACAGTCAACGCATGTCCCCATTGGGCCGGAGGGAAGTCCTGCTTAGCCGTCATAGATAGCAGACTTACCTATACTCACTCTGAGTCATGCCTAATGCTTGTGTGCACCAACCAACGTCGAGCCTGTGCTTCCAGAATGCTCTGTGCACATGGGTGACAAGCTGCCTAGCATTGTCCCGCCTGTTCTGACCTCCAATGCTCTACTGTCCCATCTGATTCTCTTACCTAACTAAAGCTCAGCAAGGAAATTGTCAAGGATCTCTGAGCTGAGCATGTTGGTTCAGGTGAGCTCCCAGGGAGGCTGAGACAGAGGATGGAAAGTTCAAGACCTGGCTGGGATACGCAGTGAGTTTGACGCTAACCTGAGGAACGGAGATGAGACCCTTCCTCAAAAATCAAAAGCACAGGGATGGAGAGATGGCTTAGTGGTTAAGGTGTTTTGCCTGAAAAGCAGAAGGACCTGAGTTTGATTTCCCAGAACCCACATAAAGGAAGATGCACAAGGTGGCACATGTGTTCCTTTGCAGTGGCTGGAGGCCCTGACTCACCCATTCGCTCTCTCTCTCTCTCTCTCTCTCTCTCTCTCTCTCTCTCTCTCTCTTCTCTCTCTCTCAAATAAAAATAAATAGAATTTTAAAAAAAATCAAAAGCACAAAGAGGCTTGAAGACATAGCTCAACGGTAGAACTTTTGCCTAGCATGTGGGAGGACCTGGTTCTGATCTCAGTACTCTGGGGCTCTGTGTGACAGCACTGGTTTCCTGATCACAGATCCAGCCCTCAATATACCCAGCTCTGCCTTGGTCACCCTGATAGTGGCCTTGACTGCTGCACTCAGTCCCATCCTCATCAATGGCAGGGGTCAGGTGATGAACACAGCCACCTGTCACCATGTTCACCATATCTGGTAACAGACTTAATTAAAGTTCTCTGTGTAAAAGGCGCTGTTCCCCACATGCTTTGGTTGCAGGACGTTGGAAAATCAAGCTAGAACGGAGCTGGAAGCCTCCTCCCTGCTGGGGAGCTGTCATAGTGCTGGAAAGTGCCATGCAGACAGCAGGGGGAGACAAGTCATCAGCAGTCTTAACCATCAGTAGACCCTGAAAGTCACATAACTGGCTGCCAAGCAAGATGTACTAGTGCAATAGTGGCATGTCTGTTATGAGGGCAACCAACTGCTCTCTGATTGAATTTGAGGCTCACTCCACAGAAGGGAATCCACGCCTGGTACCGAAAACCTAGTCAAAAGCCTATGGTTGGGCTTTTTTCCTATAGGCCCTAAGGAGGAGGCTACTACTGTTGTTGGACTAAATAGATATGTTGTACTCAACAAACGACCTTCTAAGTATTTGCGTTTATGCCCACATATTAATGCTGCTCTCACTTTTGGTCAGAGAAGCTTCTTTTTGCAAGATTGTAGTGACCACTGGGGAAACTCAAAACTCATCAAAGAGATGAGCAGAAGTGACAGCTGAGTACACAGTGCTAAATGAAACATGTCTCTCCAACCTCCCAAGCTCAGGGGACACTACAGAAGAGGGAGCAGAAAGAATGTAAGAGACAAAGGATGGGGAGGAGTGCTTCCTAACTCTGTCTTCTGGAGACACAAGGTGGTCACTGCATTCACGACCTCACATTGGCTGTCATTCCCTGCATATTGTAGTCAGCACTCTTATTGCTGCACAAAAGGCAGCTTGGGAGGAATGGGATTATTTTGGTTTATAGACTCAAGGGGAAACTCCATGATGGCAGGAAAATGATGGTGTGAGCAGAGGCTGGACATCACCTCCTGGCCAACATCGGGTGGACAACAGCATGAGGAGAATGTGCCAAACACTGGCAAGGGAAAGCTGGCTAGAACACCCATAATCCCACCCCCAACAACACACCTCCAACAAGGTTCCAATTCCCCAAATTACCATCATGATGCTGGGGATGGAGCATTCAGAACACATACGTTTGTGGGGACACCTGGATCAAATCACCACACTGCACAATCCCTGCACAATCCCTGACCCTGGACCCATCAACGTGTCCTCATACATGATGGAGGACAAAAATTTTTTAAAGACATCAACACAGAAGAGGGGCTTGTTGGTCAGTGGAAGGGAGACAAGAGGAGGACAGCAGAAGGTAATAGAAGAGGATTATGACCAGAACACACTATGTACATATATGAAAAATGTTAATAAAAAGATGTCTCTCAGATGCTTGGTAAATGGTGATGATGACCCCCAAGGCTGGCCTAGGGTGTGTCTGCAAGTGAGCTGAGAGTTTACAGAACAGCTCTGGAAATGGACTCAGGCCTGTGTTTGGTGTGACCGGAACCCCAGAAACCACCCATTCTGACTGAATTATGGGCAGGACCTGAGTGTGAGGAATGTGGGGCTCAAGGCTTCCCCAGCTGCCATCACAGGTGGATAAGGAAAGCTGATCGGGACTCAGGAGGAAAGGACTAGAAGGGACATTACACACCCAAGGACTGCAGAGAGGGCTGGATCTTGACCACAGAGACCCTGACTTTGGATAACTCTTAAGTTCTGTTACATCTCAGATCTTAAGTGTCGTCCCAAAGCTTATAAGTGGGAGACTTGGTTCCGAGCTAGTGGTGTTATTGGGAGGTAGGGAGAATATTAGGTGGCACCTTTTTGGAGAAAGTGGGACATTTGAGTGTGTCTGTGAAGGGTATCTTGGTCCCAACCTCCCTCGCCCCCCACCCCTGCTTTTTGTTTTCCTAATCACCACAGGTAAACAGCCTTCCTCTGTCACACACTTCTACCATGATGCTCTGCCTTACTCGGGTCTGAAAACAACCAGATCATTTTGGACTGAAACCTCTGACACCATGAGCCAAAATAAATCTTCTCTCCTTATATGTTGATCTATCTCCAGCATTTTAGCACAGTGATGGAAAACTGACTTATACACTTCCCTAAATATTGCATCCAGCTCCAAGTAGCTACCTGCTGGGCACCTGCTATGTCCCAAATGAAACACAGAACACTCAGCAGCTCATTTTATCCTCACAACCATCCCATGAGAGCACATTATTTTCCCCACTTTTCAGACCAGGAACCTGAGGCACAGGGAATGAGAAGTTAGTAACTGATGTCTGCCATGAATGAGGCTGCCTGCCTGGACCTCAGCCCAGGTGCCCACCTGCGGCCCACCCCTACCAGAGAGCAGAGCACATCTGTAGGGCTTGGTCACCCCCATGGCATGGAGTCTTTAGATAGCCACCTGTAACCTACCCGCCCACCCCCACCCCCAAGGAAAGAGAACATTTAAAAATAACTTCTTCCATTTCTTTTCCATCAACAACAAAACAATTAATTTCTCTCCATGGAGATTGTTTCTGAGAAGAGCAATAAGGTGCCTCCCCAGGGGGTGCCGTTATGCTGCAAGCCTCCGTCTGGGGTGGGGGCTCCCCTCTGGAAGGAGCCTTTGCAAGCTGCCTATCTAAGCCTGCTTTGCATACCCTCTGCCTTGCTCCCACCAGTCCGGGTGACAGAGAGGCTGGAGAGTCTGGCACGGGGCCGAGACAGCCCACATAGGGACCAGGCAGGGAAGGCACAGCCCTTGGTGTGACTCACGGGCACACACAGTGATGGCATTGGGAAGTGTCATCACCATGAAATGCCAAGCGGCCCAGATGTCCACAACCAGCTCAGGCTGCCTGGCAGACTCTGTCAGAGAAACCCATAAACTGAGCTGCATGAAGGAAGGGCAGTTAACGAGGCGGCTGTCTGCCATGGCTACGGAGCAGAAGGGCTGAGACCAACCTGCTTCTGAGGAGGAGGAGGAGGAGGAAGAGGAGGAGGAGAAGGAGGAGGAGGAGGACCTTGGGACTGTCAGACATACCAGCGCTGCCCTTGAAGGCTGCCCTGAATACCCATCACCTACACTGATCTCTCCCAGCTGCCCGGGCCACCTGGGTCCCCTGGACCCTGCTTGCAAGGCCTCAGTAGGAATGTTCTATTGCATGAGACAAAACGGACTCCTAGAGACCCTCGCTTCCCAGTTCCTTCTCCAGGAGAGAGAAGACAGGCTTGTGTTTGAAATAGGCCCTCACAGGAGCCAAACACCAGGCTAATGAGTGGAGGGCCAGGTCAGGAGCAGGCTCCTTGGCCTATCAGACAGGAAGAAGGCTGACCTATATGCATAAATGAGATCTTTCTGTAAAATAGATGTACCTCGTAAATGAAATGGCAGGAGGCCAAAAATAACCTGTGATACAACCTCCAGCAGGCTCTGAGGAATTCCCACATGTAGATGACTGAGATTTCACAGCCTGGGTTCAAAATCCATCCAGCTCCAATGACAGCCTGAGAAACAATTCCTGGAAGATTCCATTGGGCATGTAGAACGAGCACCAGGGAGAGGGCTCGGCAGTTAAAGGTATTTGCTTGCAAACTTGCTGGCCCAGGTTCGATTCCTCAACACCCACATAAAGCCAGAGGCACAAAGTGGCCCATGTATCTGGAGTTTGTTTGCAGTGGCAAGAAGTCCTGGTGCACCTATGTTTGTTCTCTCTCTCTCTCGCAAATAAATAAATAATAGTATAGACAGAGAGGAAGGAAGGGAGAGAGGAAGGAAGCTTCGAAGGACAAGGAGGGAGGGAGGGGGGAAGGAAGAAAGGAAGGAAAGAAGGAAGGAAGGAAGGAAGGAAGGAAGGAAGGAAGGAAGGAAGGAAGGAAGGAAGGAAGGAAGGGAAGGGAAGGGAAGGGAAGGAAGGAAAGGAAAGGAAAAAAGAAAAAGAAAAAGAAAACCCCTGGAGGAGACCAGGCCAGAAGAGGCCCCAATCTAATCCCACAGACAGGCTGAACTTGGACTCCCAAGGGGCTCCCTCCAGATTCAGAAAATGATAAAGGCGGTGATGACTATGGTGTAGGTATGAATGGATGCAAACGCTCCCCGTTGGAATGAAGTGTTACACGATTGCCGTTTCCACATTCTACTCCCCAGATAATCACAAAGGATATCCTCCTTTGGGTCAGAAAAGTGATTTCCCTGCAGGACTCACCATGTTCATAAATCCCATCCTAGGGTAAGAGCCAGTGCACTTGCTATGCACACGGGTTATGGCGTAATCAATATTGTCATTAACTTCACCCATAACTGGAGCTGAGACCCACGAACTGTGGTCAAGCCAGCTTTATAAATAAGGTCTTCTTCAGAACGACACCTTGGGAAAGACCAGATCCAGGCTGGGCTGGCAGGTGTCACCTACATGCTCCGTTGCCACAGGACACCACTAGAGACACTGACCTGGCCCAGCTCTCTGAGTGACCTTCCCAGTAGAGGTGGAACACCTGCCACCAGCCCACATCAGAACCCCAGGAACTGGCATGAGGAAAGACGGGATAATGAAATGAAACCTACTGCTTTGCAAGACAAGATTTCATTTTATACAGAATTAATAAAAACTTATTCCCCCTTTTTGCTTTATTGCAGAAGAAAATAAGTTATTGATTTCAACCACAAAGATAACTATTTGCATAACACCGCTGATTATGGTCTGTAACGGGTCCAGATGGAATTAATTTGCTTGAAATGTATTATATCATTTTCTTAAACAGGTAAAGATTTCATACCCAGTAATATTTCTAGTTGATTAGTAAAGACCCCTAATCTCATCACAACTGACTTAGAGAGAAACACCTTGAATCCCCTATCCTGCACAATGAGAAAAGAACTGTTGCTAAAACCAGTTCCACAAGAGAACTAAGACGCTTCCAGATCATTCAGGAAGGACACATGGGCGGGGGGGGGGTCCCCTCAGATGGAATAGACACCAGCTATGTTCCCTGGCATTCCCTCACATGGCATAGCAGCCTCGTTACTTCAGGTGAGCCATGCTTATTCGTTCCTACGGCAACCTCACTTCTCTTGCTTACTGACCACAGTGAACTTCGCAGTGGGCCTTATGGAGATTTAAACCAGATGCCCCAAAACACGTATGCTCTTAATGCTAGGTCCCCAGCGGGTGGCATTTTAAGAAGTGGAGCCTTGCTAGAGAAGGTGTGTTGTTGGTGTGGGCTTTGGGGTGTCATAGCCAGCTCCCCATTGCCAGTGTTTGGTACACTTTCCTGTTGTGGTTGTCCACCTGCTGTGGTAGAGGTGATGTCCAGCCTTTGCGCATGTCATGCTTTCCCTGCCATCATGAAGCTTCCCCTTGAGAATGTCAGCCAAAATGCCTTCCTCCCACCATATGCTTTTGGTTGGGTGCTCTGTCTCAGCAACAAGGAGGTAACTGCACCAGGCTTTCAGATCAAATGTGGACCCCACAGTTCCTTTCCTTGGGATAAAGGAGAAGGAAGCTTAAGACAACCTGACCAAGAAGTGTCCCCTTTCTAGGTCAATTCA
>PVHP010001832.1:61826-74326 GCA_004024765.1 Zapus hudsonius | reverse complement strand
CAGGCAAGTGCTCTACCTCTGAGCCACGCCCCCAGCCTCACTGTGGATTCTAGACAAGGGCTCTACCTCTGAGCCACATCCCCAGCCTTTATGGTTTTTATTGAAACAAGATCTTACGTAGTTTATGTAACTCACACTGCTTTTTGTTTGTTTCTTTGTTTGAGGTAGGTTCTCACTCTAGCCCAGGCTGACCTGGAATTTACTGTGTAGTCTCAGCATGGTCTTGAACAATAGCAATCCTCCTACCTCCACCTCCCGAGTGCTGGGATTAAAGTTGTGCACCACCACACAGGGATGAAACTGATTTTAAGTCCAGCTGACATCAAAACTCAAGAGTGCGAGGTGACAGGTATGAACCACCCTGCCTGGTTCAAATTGCTGTCAATGACTGGGGTAATGAAGGAATTCTGAACCCCTTGCCTGCAGCTGAACTTGGTCATCTTCAAACTGGCCCTGGTATGTCCTGTGGACCTTGCCCTTGCACCAGGCCAGCTGCTTGGTCTTCCACATGTGTCCAGACAGGGTGAGACCTGACTGACCCATCAAGGGCAAAGACAATCGCTTTGCCAAGAACAAACCCAGACATTTGCCACAGAGAAAAGTTGATGCTCAGAAAAGGCACTTGGCATTGCCTAGCCCTCCATGGCCTCGAGTTAAGCTAAGCCATGAGGGAAGGTGTCCCTAGCTCTTCCCGGCAGGACAGCAGGCAGCTGTGGCCACTGAATGAGGCAATAGGGACTGTGATTCTGTCACACACACACCCCAGTGCCACTGTGCAAATTCTAGAGCGCCTTGATCTCTGGAGAACAAAAAGAGAAAGAAAACAAGAGAATGTAATAGAAAGAGATATTTTTATTAAAAAGCCATGAATAGAAGTGCATTTGTTCAACCTTGGGAACGTAACAATGGCTTCTCAACCAGCAATATATTTAGAAGGGAATATGTCATTAATATAAACAGCAGAAAAGAAACTATTAAACTAACAAAATTTTAAACTGAGCAAACCCGAGTGTTTGATTAAAGTTTTTACACATTCGGTACACTTGAATGGGTAACATAGGACCTTAATATTTTTGTTGATTTTTAATTTGCTCGAGGTATGACATGGGAAATGTTAAAGTTTCCCTAATTTGTATTTGAAATTAAGCGGCAGATCCACAAGAAGGATTTTCAGCTTGATTTTTCTCAACTGTCTTCAGACTTGCTGGAGAGGTCTACCGCACAACACTAACTCAACTTAATGTCAGCCTGTGTGAGAGGCAATCTTCCCTTTGTCGGAGCTGAAACACAACACTCAATTTTGCCAGAGTTGAGTTGAATATAAATACACATGGTGGCGAATATTAACTTTGAGAATCCTGCCTAATTCCATACATGTTTTAATGCCTGCATGTTTTTCTAGAAGGTTCCCTGGATCACGTACTCCCCACTGTGACTTCTTTAATCGTGGGCTTATTTTTTCCATCAGGGTAATTAGTGGAAGGTCATTCCTCAGTCACGCATGACCCACGATACAGGCTGGAGAACACCTCCTCCACATCTGGATGGGTGGGACTTCCCCTCCTCTGCTGGAAATGTAGGTGCTCTTGAAATTCTTCTCCATTCCTGACAGGGCCCTGCCCAACCCAGACTGTCCCTCCGAGCCACCTAGATTTGCCCACATCCCTCACTCACGCATCGTAAACCGTCTCCCGCAGGACACGGCCAGATGTGTGGGCTGGCAGGCAGGAGGCCCTCACGGCATCATCTCTCCAGAGCTGGGAACCCAGATACTGCCCCTCGGCAGGCAGGCAGGTCGACAGAAGCTCGCTGGGCAGAAGGAAATGACTTACTGTAATAGGATGGTTTGAATGGCCAAATTACAGTGCTTCATTTTCATTCCAATCACAACCACTGGAATTCTGATATGCTGACACCCAGAATTATTGCTCTGTCATTAAAAAAAATAAAAGAAGAAATGGGAATCTTTTCAATATTCCTCCCTCCCCAAAAAATACAAGATGAGGAAGACACAGTGGGCCCTCTGACTCCTGGGTAGCTGTGGGGAAGAGAGTACGAGGATGCTGAGGGGGAGGGCCCCATCTTTCTGTGGGTGTCTACAGAAAGTTGTTTTGTGGACAGCCTCTCTGGGAGTGAGTCATCAAGCAGGGCCCAATCTGGGTGAAATACCTTTAAGACTTCTCCTCCTTCAACTCTTGGAGATCTGTCTTGTCGGCAGCAAGAAGCCTCATTTTCATGTTGGAACAGATGGGGCAAAATTGTCATTAACAGAATCTGACAACTCTAAAACTGAAATATAGATTTAGAAAGGAATCTAATGAATTAAATCAATGTTATTGCAGTGAAAGCCAAAGAAATTATTAGTGATTTGTAAAGTTACCCTGTATTTTAACCTCGGTATATTTTAGTCGGGGCCATTTTAACATTCACAATACTTTTTCACTATCGTGGTTAATGTCTAACTGTGCCCTACACTCATCTGAATTTATGCTCCCCTTCTGATTCTGTGAGAGCAGACAACTCTGGACACACCCAGGTCTCGCCTGAAATGTAGGGTACGGACTCCATCCCCAGCTTCCACAAACAGAGGTCTGGTCATGACCTTGTGGGGGTCTCTTTAAAAATATGCAATAGTGGGTTCATGGCAGTTTTTTTTTCTCCTTTTCTTTTAGTGAGGAGAATCTAATTTTAAGAACAACCCCAAGCTCTAGGGTTGCTTTGAGTAATAAATATGAGGAAAATATTTCCATATGTTCAATTTTCAAATGCTTTTCATGATCATATCAAATCAATTAGAAAAACCAAACCCAGGACATCACTGGCCTTCCTGCTGCTGTGACCCTACAGTCTGACTTCCCCTCCCCCACCCCCACCTTAGGCAGCGCACAGAGCAGGGCTCACAGGCCTACAGACCTGAGTGTCAGAAAGGCTCTTGACCAGTTCACCCAGTTCTATGACCAGAGCCTCTAAAGTAGTCTTCATCCAGCCATTTACTCTATGTTCAGCAGTGGGGCCATAGTAGTCGCCAGAGTGCCTACAGTTCTGGGGGTCCTTTCTAGTTGGAGCAAGTGGGTGACAGGCTAGAAACATGGAAAGTTCCAGAATGAAGGTATAGCAGGCAAGGTTCTGAGTGGTGATTCAAGGCAGCCTCTTGGAGGAAGACAGAGACCTGAATAATGTCAGAGGATGGGTCATGGCAGGGTGTGGAAGAGGAAACCTTCTGCAGAAGTAACAGCGAGGCAAAGACCCATGGGTGCAAAGGAACACCAGTTTGCAGAATAACAAGAGGCCTGGGGCCTGGGGTTCACTGAGTAGAAGGCTCAGCAAGGAACCAGGTTATATAGAGACACGTAAATCAGGGTCAAGCAGATGGTGTCACAGTCGTCTATATGTTACAAAAAGAACTGATCATCTCTGGAAGGAGTGGGCATGTCTTGCCTCCTGCCACAAAGAAGCTTATTGGGACAGTGACCAAAGCAATGGCTAGACCCTGCTGAGTCCTGGTAACAGCCAGCCCCGCCTGGTCTTCTAGTCTCTCTCTCTCTCTCTCTCTCTCTCTCTCTCTCTCTCTCTCTCTCTCTCTCTCTCTCTCTCTCTCTCTCTCTCTCTCCTGCCTGGATCCATCAGACCTGTGCCTGTGGAGTCCAGTCTAGACTCCTCATCTGGCATCAAGACCATGACAATCTGACACCTGACTCATCCTGCCAGCTGCTGCTGCTGCTGCTGTCTCTCCCCTCATTCCCTGCCAGACAGGCCCCATGTCCGTCCCTTCTGCCTCCTCGACTTGCTGCCCTGTCCCTGCCTATCACTCTTCCTCTGTTTTGTGCCCCAACACTGGCTCACCCTGCCAGGACTAGCTCAGGCTTCGTCCTCCGGCCATCCTTCTCAGGCTCCCCCATAAGCACACAACCTTCTCCCAGCTTCCACACATCAGACCTCTCCTGCCCTGTCCACAGGAGCCTTGATGTTATGCTTCCTTGCTCCATCCAGCCTGTTCTAGCTAGAAGCTTCCAGGGTAAGCCAGCAGCCCTGGGCTCCCTCATTCTCCACTCTGCTTCCCTCTCTCCTCCAGGCCTGCATCAGCTAGTTCCAACAGGAATAGCTCCCAGGTAAACCTCCAACCATGACTCTTTTGCTTCTGTCATGATCCCAGCCACCCTGACCCCTGACCCATGCTGGTTCCCTACTTCCTTCTAGACAGTAGCCATTGGGAGGGAGTCTTTTCAAAATATCTAATTATCAGAGACAGAGGGGGAGAGAGACAGTAAGGACGCATCAGGGCCTCCTGCTGCTATGAACAAACTCCAGACATGCCCCACTGTGCACATCTGGATTCACGTGGGTACTGGGGAATCCAACCTGAGCCTCAGGCTTTGCAAAGCAAGTGCCCTTAACCTCTATGCCATCTCCCAGCCCTGCATTAGGGGTTTCTTTTTAAAACAACAATTAAGTCCCTCTTCTCAGAACCCATCACACTAGGAATCAAATTTAAATCTCCACTCTGCGTCTGTCGGAACCTCACAACATCTGACCCCTTCCGTCCTATGGTCCAGGCACGGTGGCCTCCGTGGGGCTCTTTCACCACATCAGCTTCATGTCTGCCTTGGGACCTTGCATCTCCTCATGATTTTGTTCGCCTCCTTCCAGGCTTTGCTCCTATATCTCCACCTCAAAGAGACCTTCCCGACCACCAAAGCTGCTGCGGGAGCCTTCCCATCCATCGGCACCCTAGTTCTCAGCACCCTATCTTTGTAGTCACCCACTTTCTTCACCTCACTGGCCCCCTGAGCATGGCGTCCACCCTGCACTCAGGAGAGGAGAAATGGGGAAGGTTTGAATGTAAAACATCTCACGATTGGAGGGCTCTAGTCCCCGGCTGCTGGTCCTGTTGTTGGAGGTCTGGGAACTTTGGGAGGTGGGACTTTACTGGTGGAAGCAGGTCACTGGAGGAGGGTAGGATCCTGGGGGAATCTTGTCCCAAGCTGCTTCCTGTCTTGCTGTCCGATTCCTGGTTGGCCATGAAATGATCAGCTGATCTCCTCCACAAGCCTCCACCACCAACATTCTGCTCAAGCATGTGAGGCTAAGCGCCGGTGGACTGAAACTTCTGAAGCCATGAGCCAAGATAAATCCTTCCTCCCTTGTCTCTGTCACAACAACTCAAAAGTCACTAAAACAATGGCCCTGTATGGCCTGGGGAGCTGTGCACACTAAGTGCTTCTCATGGGACTTGGCACACAGTGGCCCCTGAAGAGCTGTGGAGTGGTGGATGAGAGTTCCAGGGACCACACTGGAAGAGAGAGAGAGAGAGAGAGAGAGAGAGAGAGAGAGAGAGAGAGAGAGAGAGAGAGAGAGAGAGAGAATATGAGAATGGATGAACCAGAGCCTCTAGCCACTGGAAACAAACTCCAGATGCATGTGCCATTTTGTGCATCTGTCTTTACATGGGTACTGGGGAATCGAACCTAGGTCATTAGGCATTGCAGGTAAGCACATTAACTGCTGAACCATCTTGCCAACCCCTCTTTTGTAGTCTGTTACTGTTTGAGTCCACACACACAGGTTCCTGCGCTAACTGCCTGCTCCACAGATGGTGGCATCATTTTGAAAGGCTGTGGATCCTTTAGGGGGTGGAGCCTGGTTGGAGGCAGTTGGTCACCACCCCTAGTTTCTGCATCACTCTTTGTTTCCTGGTCTGCCATGGTGTGAACAGCTCCACCACTCACTCCAGCCACCATGACTCCTGGGTCACCAAGCCTTCTCCACTATGATGGACTGAGACCCTCTGAAACCATGAGCCAAAATGAACCTTTCCTTCCTTCCATTGATTTTTATAGGCATCCTATCACAATGAAGGAGGAGGACCTAATTCCAAACCCTTTGCAACCCGTGATCATTAACTACTTATTGAATGGCCCCTGAGGTCTCTGGTGGCCTCAGTCCCACCATTCAGAGCCTGGCTCAGAGACAGCATTCAGTAACCATTCCAAGGCCCAAGGCCAAAATGCCTCTGCAGGGCAACAATTTTGAGTGAACTTGAGGCCCTGGCTGACATCTTTGTGCAGAGTTTGCAGATCAGCTGTCAGAACCTAGGGATGTTGACAGCTGGGGAACTGGCCTGCCCTCTGTCTGCACTGGGATGAGTGTGCACAGGCCAGACCAGCAGCTAGGGGAGGTCAGAGCAGGAAGCTAGGCTGATCCCAGCAGGTGCCTGCTCAGCGGGAAGCCCCTTCTTCCCAGCGGTAGAAGGCTTGTGCCTGGTCAGGGCAAGGACATTCAGCAGATGCCCCCTGGGCCTGTCCACAGAGCATCCTCTCAGGGCTCAGTGGGGCAGGCCAGGACACCCCTGAGAACAAGGGCTCTGTTGACTCAAACCAGAACCATACAGAGGAGAAGTTCTAGCAAACAAGACCTCAAAAGACCTCAGCAATTGAAATTGCTGTCAAGGTCCAGCATCTCCCAGGCTGGTCTTTTGTCTGGGTCTCCACATGCAGCCACCAAGACTGCCACATGGCTCTGCTCTGCTTGCCTGACAATGGTCCTCTGAATAAGCCCATGTGGAGGATGCTCATGGTGTCCCCCTGAGTGACAGAATGCAGAAGGGAAACCCACGGGTACTGGGCCTAAAATGAACACTATTAGGTAGCAGGCGTGAGTGACACAGTGCACTCGGGAGGGGACACACAGCCAGGGTTCTCTTGCTTACCTCTATATCCACACAGCCCCAGCCTTGTCTGACCAAGCCACATGCCCTGCCCCTCCAGTGACAGGAGAGAAGAGCACCACCACAGGTCTGTCCAGCCATATCCACACATAGCACTTCCAAAGGGAGGGGCCTCGGGCCAGCCACATAGTCCTGGATACAGACCAGGCTGCAGAGAGGACACTTTCTGGAAGATGGAAGATTCCATCCCAAAGGTGTCACCCCACCCTGAGGTGAAGGAAAGGGTTAAGACGGGCTTTATCACCAAACCTTCTTGTTGCTGGGACAAAGCACCAGACTAAGAGCAACGGCTGGAGGAAAGTCGTTTATTTTGGCTTTCAAGCTCCATGATGACAGGGGAAAACATGGCATGAGCAGAGGCTGGATATCACCTCTGCCACAGCAAGTGGACAACAGTATCAGGAGAGTGAGCCAAGTCGTGGCAAGGGGGAGCTGGCTATAACACCCCTAAGCCCAACAACACACCTCCTCTATCAAGGCTCCGCTTCCCAAATTTCTACCAACTGGGGACCAAGCATTCAAAACACGTAAGTTTCTGGAGGTCATCTGATTCAAATCACCACACTGTTCATCCCTGGGCAAGGCACTGGGTCACTCTGAGCCAGTGGCTCCTCCATCAAATGGGGAGATTCACGATAGATGTATCTAACCACTATGCAGATTTAGTGGGTCTTGTTTACAAAGCACTTTATAAGATGATGCATGCCAACCCCCATGCCCGCTCTTAAATCCATCAGGAATGTGGGTACCTCTGGGTACCAGCTGCAAGCAGCCACTGCTAGGAACTTTGCACGTATCTTAATATCTTCATGAACCTGTTCAGCCTTCACCCTATGGGACCATGATGGCCCAGCTCACAGACCACAGCCTCACAGAGAACGCAGGTTGGGCCAGTGCTCAACACACTACCCAATGGCATCCCTGTCCCTTCCTTCCAAGAAACCTACACTGAAGCTGAGCCTGGTGGCACAGGCCTGTCATCCCAGATACTTCAGAGGCTAAGACAAGAGGATCGAAAGTTCAAGGCCTCCCTAGGCCACTTGATGGGACCCTGTCTCAAAATATAAGGTAAAAACAGGGCTGGAGACCCAGCTCTGTAGTAAAGTGCTTGCATAGAATCCACCAGTGAGGTGCTTGGGCGTGGCTCAGAGGTAGAGCACTTGTCTAGAACCCACAGTGAGGGCTGGGGACAGGGCTGAGTTGGTAAAGCACTTGCCCAGCAATTGTGAATAAAGAAACCAATACTGAGTCCCATGTCGGCTTGGGTGCCGAGATGTTGGGGGAGGGGCTCTCTTTTTCCAGGTCAAGCTGAGTTCCCTGGACAAACATCAGGAGTGTCACCCCAGGTACCAGGTGGTTCCAAGGGTAACAGAGCTCTTGCTTTTCATCTGTTATTTGCAACCTATCATGAGAACTCAGTCCTCATCAGCATGTGACCCTACACTGCTCCCCATCGTGGTCTACACCACCATGGCTGCCTTGCCACTGAGCTCAAGGGAGCCACAGGAGTCCAAGTGTTGGTCCTTGCCCACAGAGGAAAGAGTGAGCAGTGACTGTCCCAACATGACTGTGGTCAGAGGTGTCAGAGATGGAATCTAACTGTCATGGACGCCCCCACAATAGCCCAGAGAAGTCTGTAAAATTATGACCGAGCACCATTTATAAGGACATGTCTGCAGCATCTGTAGGCTCAGCACCATTGGGAACAGATCTTGCCATGTCCTTGTTTTCCCTTAGGAAAGACTTTACAGATTCCACAAAGACGCAGGACTCAGATACTGTCCATCTTCCCAAGACGTAGGCACTCTGAGTAACCAGCTACCATAAACCTCATGCTTCCCATTTTACCTTGGCTGCAAGGAAGGTCCAGAATACATTAATTCTTATTTTTTTCCTTTTGTTTTTTGCTGTAGGGTCTCGCTCTAGCCCAGGCTGACCTGGAATTCACTATGTAGTCTCAGGGTGGCCTTGAACTCATGCCGATCCTCTTCCCTCTGCCTCCTGAGTGCTGGGATTAAAGGTGTGCGCCACCACATCCAGCCAAGTCTTAATTGTTAATACATGCTCCCTTCTTCTCAACTTCATCTTTGCCTCTAGCCATGTCCTCATGCCTGGGACACACATGTATCAAGGTTATGGAAGGAGAAAGACTAGATACTTTAGAAAAATCCACCAAGATGACCATCTAAGAGGGTCATGTCCCAGAGCTGTCTGTCCTAGAGTGTGACCACCACATATGTCACCTGATGTCTGATGATGACACCCCGGTCATGTCATCCACTCAGCTTTCCTGTCCTGCTTCAGGCCAAGTCACAGGCCTGTGTTTCTGCCTCAAACGTCAGGTCACGTAGATGTCAGGAGATCTTGTTTACAGGCAGAGCGAACACTGGTCTCTGCGTGTGGTGGGAGAGGTTCAGCCGCTGTTGTGTGGCCGTCACTGCTCCCCGGGAAAACATACTTCTTGGGGTGATGAACTGCCCTGCCTCAGGTTCAAAAAATGAAGCAAATTTTGCTTTACTAATTTAGTTCACATACGACAATAAATCCCAGAAATATGTCTTATGTATATTTCACATTACCTTTTGCCGACAAATACAAAAACATGGTCAACATTTGCAATAAAATTATCATAGAAATGCCATCTCAAATCTTATTTTCTTTTTTCCAATGTGCATTTCACAAATAACTTGTATTAAAATTATGTTTTACAGAGTAGAAATAGAAAACAAATACCCCTGGTAATTTAAATAGGCATTTGCATAACATGACTAGAACACTTTAGAAAAACGCACAGCATTGGAAAATGTGAGCTCAAAAACACTTAAATACAAGTGATTTTAATAAGTCTAATATGAAAAATGCCTTTTAGCTGTATTAATTAGTGAATTAAAATGTGTTGATCTTGGAATATTTTCCAGCTAACAGGTTTGGGGATTTGTGGTGGTGTCTTTTATTATTATTATTATTATTATTATTATTATTATTATTTTCTTTCTGATTGGGAGAAAATATTTGTCATTCATTAACCAGTACCACAGGGCCATCTTGGATGGTTTTTGCAGAAGACTTGGGGACCAAGCTTGGGAAATACAGCTGTATACCAGGTATCCCAGATTGGCCCATTTAGACACAAAATGGGTCTGGGTGACTCTCTATGCCAGCCCTGGACAGGTCTGGGCTTCCCACTCCTAGGGAACAAGAAATGGCAAGTGCCACAAAGCTCTCGGGTTGGTCTGTCCCCTCTCCCATAAGTCCTTGAGGGTGCTCAAAGATTCCACAGAGCCCATTTCTCCACCCATTTTCTGGATGGAGCTAGCTTGTTCCTGCTGGCCCTTTGGGGAAGCTCCATTATGGCACTTGCTAGAAGACCCCTATTCCTTTGCCTGGTGTCACTGTGCAACTTTAAAAATGGCCCCTCAGCTAGGTCTGAGGGTGCAGGCTGGCAAGCACAGGCTGAAATGGTGAGAGCACAAACTCAAACCAAGCCTGTGCAGCCAACATGATGAACCCCTCTCTCAAAACCCAAAGTAAAAAGATAGATAAGGGTTTGGCTGGAGAGATGGCTCAGCAGTTCAGTTCCCCAGTACTGATGTAAAGCCAGATGCACAGAGTAGCACAAGCATCTGGAGTTCCTTTGCAGTGGCAGGAGGCCCTGGCATGCTCTCTCTCTCTCTCTCTCTCTCTCTCTCTCTCTCTCTCTCTCTCTCTCTCTCTCTCTCTCTCTCTCTCTCCTCTCTCTTCTTACAAATAATTTTTTTAAAAACTTAAAATATATGTATATGCTAAGGGTGTATGTCAGTTGAAGAGCATGTATGTGCCTAGAATCTACCAGGGAGAGGCTGGAGGCTTGGGCGCTGGCTCGTGGTTCAGTGGTAGAGTTGACCTGGCCTTTTCAAGGCACTTGGTTCACTTTCCATTACCACCAAAAAATAAAATCTTCAAACCATTAAAAAGATTCTTTTTTCCCCGGGTTGTGCTCTGGCTTCACACAACAGATCAATGCTCAGAGGGTCCTGTAAAGCATGTGACCTTGTGGCCGTAAAGTGCACACAGAGTTGCAAAGCCCCTAAGCCAGCTAACTTGAAGGGGCGCTTTTCCCACTGAGGAGTGCGCTGGTGCTGAGGGAGCTGGGCTCTGTGCAGTGACTGCTCATCAGAAACGTAGAAGATGCATATTTATTTCTGCAATTTAGCTGGAATACCCTTCTGAGAACCTGCAGGAGAGACGCCTACAGCACACAGCTCCAGAGTCGTTAAAATTTTTATTCTAGGCCCCCAGGAAACGGTGCATTAAAACACATCTCTGCTTCCTGGCACCATCAAAACCTCTGCTTGGCTCTCTTTTGTCCCAAGAACTGGCTGAGTAAATGACAGCAGGTGAGCCTAGGGCACATCTACTAAGAGGAAGGTGTGGCCAGTCAGGTGATAGACCACATGACCTCTGGCCTATCCACCTGGACTTATGTCCTCCCAACCTGCAAAAGGTACCATCAACCAGGTCTCCCTGTTCAAGTGGGGTGCAAGGGAATCACAGATCATTGAGAACTGACTTGGCAATCTGTCAATTGCCAGATGGGGAAACTGAGGCCCAGGGGGGAAGCAACTGGCTTTAAGTCACACAGTAAGAAAGAGCTCCATGGCCCAAATCAGGATCCTTTTGTCAAAGACTGAGCTATGTTGAAAGAAAAATGCCCCTTTTTTGTTGTGGTTTGGGTGGGTTTTTTGTTTGGTTGGTTGGAGGGTTTTTGTTTGTTTGTTTGTCTTGTTTTGTTGAGGCAGAGTACCACTTTAGCCTAGGCTAACCTGAAACTCATTCAGTAGCCACAGGCTGGCACTGAACACATGGTGACCCTCCTACTTTCCTGGGGTTCAAGGCATGCACCACTACACCTGGCTCAAAAGGGCTTGTTTTATTTGTTTATTTGTGAGGAGGGAGAAAGAGAGAATAAGTGAGCATAAGCATGTCAGGGCCTCCAGCCACTGCAAACAAACTCCAGATGCATGCACCACTTTGTGTATCTGGCTTTACATGGGTACTGGGGAATCAAACCCAGACCAACAGGCTTTGCAAGTAACTAAGCACATTTAGCCACTGAGTTGTCTTTCCAGTCCAAACGTGCCTATTTTTAAAGGACATGTTTGATTTTAGAATAATTATAGATTTGCAGAAAAGTTATGAAGTATCGTTGCTCATTTTGATAGAGTGATCAGTAGAGCCCACCTCTGGGTGTGGCTGTGAGGGGGTTTCCAGAGGCAGGTGAACCATGAGCTTCCTGACCTAATTAATCATGGTTTATCCCTTGATGGATCCATAACATGATGGCATTATTGGGGGGTGGGGTGAAAGAAAGGAGATAGAGCATCATGGGGGGAAGTAGGTCACTGGCAAATGTCCATGGGAGCTATCCTTTCCTGTTCCCTTCTTCATTCCCTTAAGCTGGCTTTTTGTCCAATCCAGCAACAAGAAAGTAACGAATACCGAAATAGACGCTGGGGACATGGGAGATATCACAGGTGGTAAAGTGTTTGCTTTGCATGTGTCAGAGCTTGAGTTTGAGCCCCCAAACTCCCATGAAATGCTGGGCCTAGTGATTCCTGTCTATAATCCAAGTGCTGGGGAAGTAGAGACAGCAGGATCCCTGGGACTCATGGGGTCAGACAGTTTAGGCTAATTGGTGATCTCCAGGTCAATAAGAGACCCTGGCTCAAAAAGAGAGAGAGAGAGAGAGAGAGAGAGAGAGAGAGAGAGAGAGAGAGAGAGAGAGAGAGAGAGAGAG
>PVHP010001832.1:0-61726 GCA_004024765.1 Zapus hudsonius | reverse complement strand
AGTACAAGCCACACTGTGTTTCTGTTACTTCTCTTATTACTCTTATTGCTTGACAGAAACAACTTAAGGGAGGTAAGATTGTTTTGTTGGTTTGGACTTTTTGGTAAAAAGGTCTTGCTATGTGGCCCAAGCTGGCTCAAAAACTCCTGATCCACCTGCCTCAGCCTCCTGAACACTGGGATCATAGACATGTGCCAGCATACCAGGCTAGAAACGGTTGATTTTCCTGATAGCTCTTTGTGGAGGGACGGCCTGGCATGGCGCAGCAGAGAAGTTCGTATCACAGTGCCCAGGAAGTAGAGAGAGACAAGATATCACCCAGAAACCCTCCCCCTCCACTGACCTACTTCCTCCAGCTAGGTAGGCAGAATGTTCCAAAATAACTCCACCAGCTGGGGACCAAGCATTCAATGCATAAGCCTATGTGGGACATTTCAGATTCTAAGAAAACACTGCCTGTCCTATACACATCCTGCCTTTGGCCAGTGATCAGCAATGGAGATCAAAAGATGGGGACAACATTTGCCTAGGAGAGAGGGGACCTTCCAGGAAGCCAGAGGGTCAGGGGCCCAGAGCCTGACAGGTCAGAGACACAAGGTGCTTTGGAAAGATGTCATTTACTGTTCCATCATGGTGCTAAGAGAGCCCTTTTCCTGCCCACAATTGTCAGGCCTGAGCAGCCTACACCCACCTGACACTTCCTGTGGCCAGGCATGAGGTTCCATACCTCCATCCCCGAGGTTGTCTCCAAAGGCCTGGTTGATCCCTGCCTCAGAAGGGCCAGGTCACTAATACCACTGGAGCAGCCCTCATGGACACTGGCAGCATGTGCCATAGCCCTCTTGGGTTCCTCTGAGGACAGTGTCCTCTGTTCATGGGATACCTGTGGGTCATGTGCTGCATGGCACCTCTTGGCTTCTCCCTTCCCCTCCCTGTCCAGCTCACCGGGATCACCTCCCAAACAAACCACAATCTTGTCTTGGGCTCCGCTTTTCAGGCAACACAAACCAAGTGTCCAGTGTATAAATTCATTCTTTCTTTCATTTCCTTTACTTTTTTTTAACATGGTCTTTCTATTTAGCCCAAGCTGGCCTCAAACTCATGATTCCCCTGACTCAACTTCCCAAATGCTAGAGTAACAGAAATCTGCCACAACACCTAGATAAACTAACCCTTTTTTGTTGATGATGTTTTCTAGAAATCCTGCTGCCTCTGCTCAAACTAGCCACGCATGCTCAGAGGAGAAGCAAAGAGCTCACAGCATCCCTGGTAGCAGGCAATGACTGCTGGGGGCTGAGGTTGCAGGTCGGGCTCCTGGATGTGTTCAGAGGGGATGGTGAGGTGAAGCAAGGACTTAGAGGTCAGGAGGGTCTCCACCACTCACACCTCTGCCTGCCAGTGTTCCAGAAGCACTGGAAGGTTTCATGGCCCCCGAAGTCTTGCAGGGTGAAGCTGTGAGAAGAGAGAGAAGGAACCCACCACGACTCAGGGAACTGAGCAGAAGAGGGGGCGGAAAGATTGTGAGAGCCGTGGTGGAGGAGACTATCCAGAGGCATGACACCCCTCGGTAACAACACACTTGGGCCAGGAGAACCGGGCTGAGTACTAGGCTATCCATAGTCCCCTGCCACAAGGACTGATCCAGACGACCCATGGAAGAGGATATTTAGCTGATTGGGGATGGGGAGGGGGACATTGGGGAATTGGGGATAACAACTCATTGTTTGCCCACTGAATAATGTAACTCATTATGGTCAATAAATAAATATATTTTAAAAAAAGAAGAGAGATAAGGAGATACTGGTGTGATGGCTAGAACTTTTCCTGCTGCATGGGAGGGAGAGATTTCCATTAGTCATCTGGAGCTAGGTGCCCAGGGACTGTGGCATCTGAGACACCCGCCACAAGCTCTGACACTTCCCCGGGAAGGTGTTATCTGTCAGAGGAAGGTGTCTATGTCCCATGAAGGGCAGCTGTCACCAGCGAGTGATAGTCTAGGTCCATATGGAGTGGTACCTGCCAACCGTCCACCCCCAACCATTCCCTCTCCCTGAAGATGAGCCGCGTTTGTCACCAGCTTCCCTGAACCTGCAGACATGCTGTGCCTGACTCATCCACACTCCTCCTGCTACAGCAGGCTCTGTGGCTAGCTGTCCTGCTGCCGGGCCCAACAGATCCATGCACCCCTATGTGTGCACTTACACGCCCATGCACACACACTTGACATCCCTTCTGCTTTTCAACAGGGAGTCTCTCCTCTGCACAGGTGAGCTAGCCAGCGCCAGCTCCTCCAGACCCCTGTCCTCACCAGGGCCTTGTCTGAGGAGGGGTCCCCAGGAGGATGGTCAGGGCTCATTGATGTTCTCGAATGTGTCCAGATTGTCACCATGTCCTCACGAACTGGATTAGATGGTGACCCTGAACAGAGGCTCTCTGCTTGTTGGACCTTGAGGCCTTAAAAAAATAAGTGAAGAAGGTAAGCCTGCAACATAGTGTTTGCAAAGTGGCTCTGAGGAAGCTTTGGAAACAATATCTAAGCCACAGGGAACAATTGCCTTGGCTTTGGACCTGAACTCTGTGGCCTTAAGACCTGGGTAACTCTTAATCCTTTAATTCTAACAGCTAGGAAGAGCTCGGATTGGATTGGGAACTGGAGGCAGGGAGGGGGAAATCAGCAGGAATTTCAGACTTTTCCTAGTTGGATGAGTGCCATCCTCCTTCCCTGACCCACCTGTAGATGGATGGGTGATGTCCCTGGTCTCCCCCTCCACAGAGACATGGCCAATCTGGGGGCATCAGACCTCTAGGGACCCTGATGACCACTGACCAAAGGGTCAGAGGCAAGCAAAGGAGATAGGACAGTCAGTTGGGTGGGCAAGGCGGTGGAGGGTCCTCAGAGAGTTTGGACTGTATTCACCGGCTGTGTGACCAGCAGCTGGCACTTCCTCCATTCCTGCAGTAGCCTTGTAGCAAGTCTTAAAGAGCCATGGACTCAAAGCCAAAAGAGAGGTTTGATCATCCTGCCTTGGTCCAGGCCTGTCCTCACACACCATGCAAACCGATCCCCTAGGCACACCTCCATTAGGTGGTCCCAACCTGTGGCCTAAAAGCCTGCAACCTTGCATCTGACAGTGTGGGGATCCCCCTAAAAAAGAGGACTCAAGGAGGGCAGGTGGAGGGAGGGGAGAGCCAAAGCCCAAGGTCCCCACAGACAGATCACGAAAGACGGGCACAGTGGTGCAAGCCTGTATTCCAGCACTCAGGAGGCTACGGCAGGAGGACAGCAAGTTTGAGGCCACCCTGGGTTGCACAGTGAAACCCCATCTCATTATGAGGGCTGAAAATGGAGTTCAAGTCTAGAGCTTGTCTAGCATGTGAAAGGCCTTGGATTCATCCCCTGCACTGCATAGAATTTTTAAAAACTGTTGTTGGGCAGGATGGCACCCCTTTAATCCCAGCACTCGGGAGGCAGAGGTAGGAGGATCACTGTGAGTTCAAGACCAGCCTGAGACTACAGAGTGCATTCCAGGTCAGCCTGAGCTTGAGTGAGACCCTACCTCATAAAACAAAAATAAATTAATAATAATAATAATGTTATAAAACACCTGACAAGTGTCCAGTCAGATGCTGTGACCACAGCCTCGAGAAAAACTTCCACTTGAGTATCATCCTTTCTCTCCTTCCTTTCCCTCCTTTCTTTCTTCTTTCTTTCTTTCCCATCCCTTTTCATTCCTTCTCTCCCTCCCTCTCCTTTTCCTTCCCTACTCCTTCCCTTTCTTCTTTCCCACCTTCCCTTTCCCCATTCCTTCCCTCTTTCTTTTCCTTTCTTCCCTCATTCCTTTCCCTCCTTCCTTCTTCCTTCCCTCCTCCTCTATCTTTCTTTTCTTCCTGCCTCTCTCTCCTTTCTTCCTTCCTCCTTTTCTCTCAGCAGAGCCATGTTGAGCCTGCTCTACACAAGCTCCTGACCGACCCCTGAGCTGGGGCTACAAGGAAGGATAAGCTTTGGTTCCTGCCTCCAAGGTGCCACAGCACAGAGGGGAAACAGAGGCAGTGCTGCCAGTTATGAAGCCACATCATGGAGAAAGATGGAAGAAGGTCCTGGGGTGGTGGGTGACAGGACAAAGGCAGGGGCTTACCCTGCTAGGAGCCCCTGCTTCTGAAAGAAGTCAACCTTAAGCTTGGTTCTCTCGGTAGTCTTCTCTTCCTTCTCTTCCCCAGCCGTATCCACTGCCCTTCTCCAAAAGCTCTGGGTAAGGTGGGAAGACAGGTGAGAGAAGAAAGAGTCAGAATCTGCTCACATCAGACCCCACCACAGACAAAACTCAAAGGGAAGATGCTGAAATCAAGGCAATAACTCTCTCCTCCCTCTTCCTTCTTCCTCACTCTACCTAATCCTCCTCCCTCCCCCGATTCTTCTGCCTAAGACAGAGGGAAGCAAAGGTTCCCAGTTGAAGGAGCCAGTGGAGCTCACCTGCCCCGGAGGACTACAGCAGCTGGAGGACAGAGAGGCAACTTGTATAGGAAAAGGACACAGGACAGCAGGCACAACATGGTGACTCCAGAATGAACGAGGGGACCCTACCCTGGGGAATGAGATCTGGTAAGAGTGGGGGGCCAAGGCATAGCACACCCCCTGTGCCTGGTCGCTCAGAGGTATTTGCATGGAGATAATTTTAGAGAAATCTATTTATTTTTCAATCTAGACCTCTAAAGAACAATCCAGGGGTACAGCTAGCAGAGCTTTGGACATAGCTTGATCCTGGCACTCGAGTCCGCCTCCAGCTCCTTACCTGGCTGTGGCCTCACATCAGCCTGTCTTTTGGGTACAAAAGGACTTGGGTATGCTTCAGCAGTGGCTAGTGACAGGAGCGCATCCCAGAGAGGTTCCTGGACTGGGCACACATGTGGGGCGGCAGCTGAGCACACTATGACGACAGGGCACAATGCCCTCCTCGGATAAGCTGGGAAAGGTAAGTAGTGTCAAGCTTTAGCATGTGAGCCCAGCAAAACAGCAAGAACTGAGTGCTGATGAGCTGTCCGCAAAGGAAAATCCAAGTGCCATGGTCTGAAGAAGAGTGAACAACGAGGGCTGAGCAGGCTAAATGGCCCAGGCACCCCTTTCAGAAGCAAAGGGAGCTGGCAGAGCAGAGGGACCACCTGGCTGAAAATGGGGAGGAAAGCTGTGTCCCACTGGAGGGACAGGTCAGTGTCTGGATAGCCGCTTCCCACTCATGCCTCATACCTTCTTCTTGTTCCAGCCACATCCCACCCCCGGTTCTGGGCACCCACTGGCCCCTTCCCCAGGGGTCCATTTGGGAAGAGCAGTTCTTCCCCTGTGCTGGTTATTGATTTAATTTCTGTTTACTTCACTGTAAGGTTAATTTGCTGCATTAATGGCATTTTAATCCACTTGCCCATTGCGAGGGGCTGATAGGAGCTGCTTTGTGAAGCTGCGGTGACATTTCTGTGCATTCTGCCCTTCCAGTGGGTGGGGCTTGGTGGCATTCCCTAGACTGCTTTTTCTAGACTGCCCCCAGGTGACTGTCACTACCAAACCCCTCAGGGTAGGGGACACAGCTCCCTGTGCTCGAGGATTCTGGACAGTCTGTGGGTCTATGGCTCAGAACCATCCTGGAGCCAGGCAGGGATGGACGGGGCTGCTGCCTGTGGCTAAGTTGCAGGGGTCCAGGCCAAGCAACCTCAGGGGCTTGGAGGCCACCCTCTTCAGACATGCCCAGCTATGACATTGTAGAGGCGTCGAGATCAAAGATAGAAAGAACCAGAATTGAGGAAATCCAGAAAACCTCAGCCAAATCTAATTCTTGCATCTGGAGCCAAACTCTCTCCAACTGAGTATGTGCCCTGGTCTCAACTCTCCTGTAGCCAGAGTGCCACCAGGAGGGTGCTAGCCCCAGGCTTGGCCAGTTACCCTGGACAATCTATTTCTGCCTCCTCAGTTCACATCTGTAAAATGGGGACGGACAATTGACCAGGCCAACATCACAGACCTGGTGGAGGGATGGTGTGTAGCTTGGGCCAGAGAGGGATAAACCCTCATCTGTGCCTACGTAATGATCACTGGCAGGGAACTGGAAGGGGCAGGACTGGACCTGAGCTACCCTGTCCCTAACCCCTAGGGACGGGGTGAAAGTGTCTGCCTAGCACAAGGGCCACATAATCTGGATCCCAAAAGCCACAAGAGTTAATCCTATCAAGCCATAGACTGGCCCTTGACCCAAAGACAGACTGCTGCAGGTGGTTGGTATGGCAGGAAAGGCAGGCACCTAGCCAGCAGGGAGGATCCACCTGGAGTGGGGCAGTGTCCCTTCCTGGCAGAGAGGACATACTGTCTACTGAACATCAGCCAGAACATGCGCAGGGAGAATAAGGAGAAAGGTAATGAGAAGAGAAAGAGAAGGAAGGGGAGGAAGAAGGAGAGGAAAGAAACCGGAGAGAAACGGTGGGGCAAGACTGACACTGGGAGCTCTGTCCCAGGAATGAGTGTTTTGAAGGCGACAGTGTGAGGTAAGGCCACTGGAGGAGAGAGGGACAGCAGGGGGACAGAAGGACACTAGGGTCGCATGAGGCAAAGGCAGCACCCGGCCTGCTCTCCAAGGAGGCCATCTATGGCTCCTGAGCCCAGCTGCAGAGCTGTCAGGGGCCGGGCCTGCATGCACTGAGCCGTCCTGTCCTGCGCCGGAGGAGGACCCTGTGCTCACTGCTCCCATAATCTGCAAAAGCCTTCCTCGACTGACCCTGTCTGTCCCCAGCCCTGCAAAACAGCAGCATGCCTTTCCTCCCGGTCCGTTGTTTTATCCCAGCACCCCCACAGACTCTTCAGGCTCCAGTAGAGAAGCCCTGGACCTGTCTCGTGACCATGCATACATGCAAAGACTTAGACCCTCCGTCACCACCCAGGGAGCCCAGCCCCCGCCAACAGGGGATGTCCCCAGAGACTATGTACCACTGTTATCAAGAACCACCAAGCCTGTAATGGCCTCAGGCATTGCCCGGGACTAATGGCCAGCAGGGTTAATAACCCTCTACAACACCCTGGGCCATTAGGCACCAGGAAACCCCACACCTCAGTGGCTCTTACTTCAGTGGAAGACATTAGAGAACCAACAGAAATGTCACACAAGCGAGATTCTGATAGATCGCTTGAACTGGGAACACTTGGTCAGGCTCTAGGGCAGGAGCATGGCCCAGGTAGGCCCACTGAGTTCTAGGCTCCCACTAGGTCTGAGAGTACTTGCTTTTGGAGCTCTGGACTCGTGTGTGTGTGTGTGTGTGTGTGTGTGTGTGTGTGTGTGTGTGTGTGTGTGTGTGGCTTCCCAGCCTTAGCTCTGGAATGTCACCACTTCCCGGCTCTGCCTCATGAAGGGAGGTCCCTATGACATGACCCCCACCCTGCTTCATGGACACCCCCCTGTCCTTTCCCTTCCCAAGACACTTTGCATTTTATTCATGTCTGCAGCCCACACGTGGTTTAAGAGTGCACAGAATACTGGTCCCCCAGGAGTTCTTGGGGACTCGGCAGTGACCAGGTCTGAAGAGGTCCTGCCCTCAGTGGCACATTCAGCTGAGAGCAGGAAGGTAAAGAATGACCATCAACTTTAGAAGACAAAACAGGAGTTTCCCTAAAGTGCCCCCATAATGCGCCAAAGTCTCTGCAGCCTTCTGTCACATCGCCAGGCTCTGGTCTCAATTACTTCTGCTTGAACTTGAAGGAAGAGACATAAGTCCCACAGGTCCTCAATCGATGCTAATTTTGGATGCTTATAGAGGTCACCTGATGGAATTGATTTTTTGTAAAAAAAAAAAAAAGCAAAGAAAATAAATGGAGCAATAATAATTACTCCTGGGGGGCTGCGATCTCAGACTGCAGGTGCCCATGTCACTGGGAAGTGGTCTTTCAAGGGTCACATGAAAAAGCAATCGGGTAAGTGGTTGTTTTATGGGGGACTCAGATGGGGTGCAGCTCACAGCCCAATGCAATGCTGCAGAAGCAGACACAGAGGAAATGCCACACCCCTCTCCACAGCTGCCACCAGAGAGCAAGTCAGGGTCAGGCCTTGGCAGTTGGAATGCAGTGCCAGGCTGGCACGGGACAGCAGAAACACTAGGAGTGCACAGCCTGACAAGTGGTGTCTAATATCTACTAAGTGCTTGAAGCCCATTTCCTCTGCGTTCTTAGAAGTCAGGCCTGGAGGCACACACATGCAATCCCAGGAGACAAGAAAGGAGGAGCCTAAGCTTGACGCCAGCCTGAACCCCATAGTCTGACCCTGCTCAAAAGAGGGGAGAAAGAAAGAATAAACGAAAAGAAGACTGAAGAAAGGAAGGAAGGAAGGGACTAATTATGCAAGCAGGAACCCCCAAAACCATTTTCATCATTTAATTGAGAAAATGGGAGACCTTCGTGTGCTCAGATATGAAGGCACAAACAGTAATTATGCAATAAACTATTTAATTAAGTCGCATTTGCTGCAAAGGAGACGTGCCGGGTGCCTCGAGCCCTGAGGGATCCATTGGTAAAGAAGCATGGTTGAGTTGACTTTACAGGAAGGAAGGGCTTGATTGAGCTGGTGCCACAGCCCTCCAGGCAGAGAGACGGGCACGTTCAAAGCCCCCAGGGAGGGGAGGACGGGACCCCAGAGGGCAAGGCCCTTGAACAGCCTCCTGGGTCTGGGCTCTTTCAAGGGCAGGTGGGAGCCACTAAAGACACACAGGCAGTGTGGTCTGCTCCCACTTTTACGAGAACCTTCTTAAGGCATCACCGTGAATGCTCCTTAATGACTGGACCTCTGGGGTCCCAGTAGCCGGCATGTTCTGATCAATTCCTTCCCTGTCCAGTTGGTTCCCTAAGAGCTTCCTGTGGCCAAGGGTCTCCCTTCTGGCCCTGGCAAACCGCCCACAGTGGGCCAGAGTCCACTCGGGGCAGGACTGACCAAGGCAGGTGAGAGGGTCTGGAAGGAGTTCTGCAAGCCCAGCAGGCCATGCGCAGATGAGGTCTCCTCCACATCCAACAGCCAACCTACTGACACCCCAGCCCGAAGTCTCCACCATGCAGTCAGTCACCCTTGGGGCTGGGCTCTGACAGTACATCAGGTCCAATTAGAACAAAGTCCAAACTGTCCTTGGAAGATGTCACCCTGGAGACCAGCCTGTGAGTTCCACACAAGTCAGCCCTTCCATTAAGCACCTGGTAATGTGGTTAATGGCAGTTTGTGTTTAGAGGTATGTTGTTTTGTGTGGGGTTTTGTTGTATATATATGCGTGCCTGTGTGATGTGCTTGTGGAGACTAGAGACCGACAACAAAGGGTTTCCTTATAATTCTTTGCCTTGTTTTTTAAATATTTATTTATTTTATTTTATTTACTTAGAGATAGAGAGACTGGGTGTGATCTCCTGCCACTGTAAACAAACTCCAGACACATGAGACACTTTGTGCATCTGGCATTACATAGGTATAGAGAATTGAACCTGGACCATCAGGGTTTGCAAGCAAGTGGCTTTAACCGCTGAGCCATCTCTCCAGCCCTCTTTGCCTTGTTTTCTGAGACACTTTCACTGAACACAGAGCTCACCGATTTAGCTAGACTAGCTACCCACTGAGCCCCAGGGGTTCCCTGTCTCCACCTCCCAGTCCTGGGATTACAGGCGTGTCCACCACAGCAACATATTTTATGTGGGATCTGGAGATCCACACTCAGGTCTGTGCACCAGGTACGTTACCCACTGATCCATCTCCCCAGCCCCGACATATGCTATTTTCAAAAACATCTTTAATGTATTTATTACAGTTTGGGCATCTCTTCACCCTGCGAGATGCCCACATTGGGAGAAGGTCGCAGGAAGAACCACCCCTGAGAACATCAAACCCTCCACTCCCACACCACACTCACCACATAACATGTGCCTGCTAAGTGGAACAGCCGGCGTAAGCCACAATATGGTCTAAACTGTCACCTCTGTCACTCTGTGGTAGCGTGGCCTTTGTAGAATGTTCCAGGAGATACATCTGAACACGAGCAGCAATGAGGCTGGACCAAAGCTGGGCTCTGAAGATGTTCAGCGAAAGGGACAGGGACACAGAGATGCCACTGACAAAGCCAAGTCCCTCGGCTCTAGCTGCCTGGTTAGGCTGGGGTGCGGAACAGCTGGCCAAACCTGAGACAAATGAAGACAGCAGGCAGGAATCGCCACCCTGCTTCATCCAAAGAGCTTGGTGAATCCTATGGGTGCAGCACCCCTTCCCAGAGCAGCTGCCCAAGCCCAGGAAGTTTCTATGTTTTGCTGGTCAGTTTCCACACTGGAAATATTACCTTGCCTTTTATTTCCATTTTCTGAGGATGAAACCTCAGCTTTAAAAATGCCCGGTACCCCAGCATCAAGGGGTTATGGTACAATTCACACACAGTTGGGGCGGATGGAGAGCCCCACTTCACCTCATCTCTCCTTTCTGCTTAAATATTATGCCACGTCCTGATTAATACCAGACCAATAAAACCATCTCCGCAATCTGGTTAGAGGCTTTTGTCTTCCCAGATGGCCTGCAATGTTAATGTGTGACAATTTCAACAATGAACTAGGACTGTTTTATGGAACCAACATTTGTTCCAATGCTTTTTTTTTTAGACTCGGAATTTTGACACAGATGGTACAAATTACTCAAAAAACAGAAATGTTCATTTAGAAGGCTTAAATATGTGGTTTTACTCAGGCCATCAGAATATTTTACATTTGCAATTCAGTAAATTTACTAACAACCCTGCTATAATTAAGGTCTGTAAGAAAAAAAATCCCCTTTCTCCAGCTTTTTATATCTATAGAGTTTCATTAAAGCCAGAAAAAATATATTATTATTTATTCTCCTTGTGCAATGTTCTTATTTCCTCGTGACATATACTGTTCATCTCTGTTTTCTGTTTCCTTCACAGCTTGTAATTGCTACTGAGGCAAGAGGAGGAAGAGGGGGCCATGGGCCAAGCTGCCCTAAGTCTCCTCCTCTACCTCAAGAGTGGGGTTTCAGCTCCGAGTCACTGACACCAGTTGTCATAGCCGCAACCTCTGCTAGAACCTTCCACAAACAAAGACATGTCCCTTGAGCCTCTGTTAGGGCAGATCGAGAGTATGGCCCTTGGTCAGCCCATGAGAGACTGAGTCAGCATCAAGACATGAAAAAGTACCATCACTCCTGGATGGCCGACCATCTAACACTTAAATGTTAACTATGTGACCATAAAAACTCCACCCAGGTGGCAGCCCAACAGAACATTCCAGAAGCCCTGGGAAGATGCATCTATCTGGAAGGTTTTCTTTATTCTCATCATTTTGTTTATTTGTGGACTTACTTGTTTAAAGACAATAGTAGCCAACGATTTTAAACACAACCTCAAGCAGAAGTACAGAGGCTCCTAAGGTCTCAACAACAAAGCAGCCTTAATACTCACCCACCATGACCCAGGGAACTGAGCGGAAGAGGGGGTGGAAAGATTGTAAGAGACATGGTGGGGGAGAACTCCCAGAGACATTGCCCACCTCAGTAACAACTTGCAAAGAGGGGCGGAATCAGGTTAACTCCTAGGCTGTTCACAACCCCCTACCCCATGGACCGATACAGACTGCCCACTGAGGAGGATATCCAACTGACCAGGGACAGGGAAGAGGGAAATAGGGGAAGTGGAGACATCAACGCATTATTCCCTGATTAAGTGAATCTAATTATGGATAATAAAATAATAATATAAAAAAGACAGTAGCCTTGCTATTTAGCACAGGCTAGCTTTGAACTCGAGATCCTCCCGATTCAGCCCACTGAGCACTGAGATTACAGGAATGCACCAGCTAAAAATATAGTTGACGACCAAGAATCTGTCACCCTGGCCAGCAAGAGGAACAGAGATGGGGACACCCAAAAGAGCTTACAGAGCGGAGAAGCCAAGGCTACCTGATGCACTGGTCTCTAGACCTCAGGCAGAACACCCGTGTGCCAGAGTTGAAGGGAAATCCACTCAGAGACATCAAGGTCACTTGGAGGAGGTCGCTCAGTTGTAATCTCAGCTCCCTGCAAGGGCTTTTTCCCTGTTTCTTCTTCACTTCTGTGGACTCATGGGAGATCTCGGCTTGCAGATCCTTAGAATGGTAGTCACACTGTGGCAACTGACACCACAAAGGATCTATTGGGAAACAAAAAGCAGAAGTCCTGCCTTTACCAAGGTGCCTAGAGCCAGTGTGAACAAGGCAGGAGCCCTAGAGAGCTTGCCAGGGCGGGTGGGCAGGGAGGAGTGATACATGAGCACACCTTGACTACAGAAAAGCCTACCAGGGGCAAATGGCCCATGGTGTTCCTCTCCTCTTAGCCTGTTTCTGGAGGCTCCTGCAGGCATTTCAATTCATTGTCAAGACCCTGCCGGTGAGCAGATCTACCAACTGCCCAGACCTTCAACAGAGCTGGGAGGAGGTGGGGAGGGGTTCTGGTCATCTCTTCCTGATCACAACTTGAAGAAGGATCTACCAAGCTATCATTTCCAATAGTATGTTTCCAATGATAGTAGCCAACATCCTGTGTGTGACTTCAGAGCCCTGAGGATTTTAAAAGCATATTATTTATTTATTGGTGTGTGCACATGTGTGTATATGCACATGTGTATGTGTATGATGTTTGTGTATGTGCATGCATGTGCCATAGCATACATGTGGAGGTCAGAGTACATCTTTGGCGTGTTTCTCTCACCTTCTTTTTGGAGACAGGGTTTCTTTCCCCTGTGGTTTTGCCAAGGCTGCTTGAAGGCTTCAAGATCCTCCTGGATGCCTCTCATTGCCATAGATGAGTTGGGATTTCCAATGTGTCCACCACTTTGTGTCTCTGGGTACTGAGAAAGGGATCCAGTTCCAGAGAGCAAATACCGGTGACCCATCTCCCCAGCTCCCAGAGACCAGATTTTGAGTGTTTATTTTCTTCCCTAATGTGATGGTTACGTTTATTGTCAACTTGACCTGTGTAATAATCCACAGGAATCTTTTGCCTGCAGAAAGGATTGACAAAATCCTTTTGGGATTTTGGAGAAGGGAAGAGGTCCCTTCTCCAGAGTGAGGCCTTCAGGGCTGGATTGGGACTGCTGAGGCCTCCAGCCACGTGGACTGAACAGCTACGGATTCCTTTCACCTATGAGCCTGCAGACTGCTATTATTGGACTGTCATAAGCTACCCCAATAAATTCCCTTTTATTACAATCCATTCTATCAACTCTGTTTCCTCTAGAGAACCCTGACTAATACACCTCCTTACATCTCTGCCCTGTTGTCCAATTGCTTAAATAACTTATTTCAACCTTAAAGTAATATATATATATATATATATATATATATATATATATATATATAGTGCATTTACCACCCTTGTCCTTTGACGATCCTCAGCATAACCAGTGTGAGGACCATGTCTGTACTTCTGCCGAGGTTTCAGTTCATTAGCACATACTATTAACACTGCCAACACAAAGAGCATTCGGAGTTTTTAAATGTTGTTTCCATTAAAATCAATCACTCTTTGCAATTAAGCCAATAATCTCACCATTTTTGCTGTTATGAGCTAAAGCATCCTAAATATATTGACAGCTGTCGTCGATAGGATGACAGAAACGAGAAGGAATGGGGCTTAGAACTAAATGTCACCGAGGGTAGCAGACGAGCGAGCGCCCCTTGCTGAAATGCACCTCGTTTTCATACCCCAGCACGCATTTAACACACTCTTCTTTTTTTGCAATGGCAACATACAGTAATCAATGTTTTGCATATTACAATCAATAACACACTTAAATGTTTAAGTTTTGCATTCTTTTGCAATAAATATTGATATATTACAACCTTGGTAAAAACTGTTCATTGGACTTTTTGTTTGCACTGTGTAGTGTATCATTCAGCAAATAAGTGAGCTAAATATTGTTTGTTACAAAACAGATGTCAAATAAAATTATGCCATATGTGCTATTAAACACTTTTCTTATTTTTTTTCCAGCAAAACCCAAGACTTGGTTTCAGAAGTGAATGTATTTGGCTTTTCAAGGATTTGAAGCATGAAAGCAACATCTTTGAAATATTTTTAAACCTGCTGGCTTTGTGTAATCCAGTTTTGTGAGCTAATTCTGAATGTTATTATAGATTTAAAATAAAATACAGATAGATAAATAGAGACAGAGATACATACAAAAAATCTAGGGATTTAAATTAATATAAGACTGCAAAAGGAAAAAACCTGAAAAAATTAAATATAAACCAGTATAAATATAGGTAGATGGAAAATTCAGTTATTTTTAAATGACTTGAGATTTTGAGAAGGTAGAAGAGAAAAATTTTAAAGAAAGTTGTCCATGCAGAATGAAAGTCAAGTGTATTGGCATATTTGGGGGTGACAAGGCTCTCAGGGGGTGAGGGATAGACCACCCAGAGGATGAACAGAGAGTTAAAGAAAGAAGGAAGATCAGCTCAGAGAGGGACTCAGAAAGCCAGGAAGGGGGTGCAGGTGGGTGCAGACATGGTCCCCAGCTGTCTTGATCAGTGTGGGCCACCCACCCCCAGCCGGCCCAGCAGGGGTCTCCTCCGCCCCAGCCTTGTCAGAGCATTCACACTAGATGGATGGATCTCTCAGCCCCGGGGAAGTGTGAAATGGGAAAGAGAATGAGCAGAATGCAAGAAGCATGTTGCTAAGAGCCACCGAATCTGGAGTCCCAACATAGTCGCACTGGCACCCAAGGCCCCGAGACTCCCACCCACAGATGGAGACAGAGACAGGAAGTGGCAAGACCCAGCCACAGGGCTCATCCAGATGGAGGGCCACCTTGGCCTAACCTTGGCTCCTCAGGAACATCTTCAGAGGACCTCCACACCCAGAAGCCAAGCACTTTGGAGGCTGAAGAAGGAGGATTGAAAGTTTGAGGCCAGCCTGGGCCCCATGAGACCCTGCTTCAAATATACACTGTATACACACACTGTGCAAACACACACTGTAGACACACACACACACACACACACACACACATACCCTGAACATACACACTGTATATGCACATACTGTATACACTGTACACATACTGTGTTTGTACACACTATATACAACCCATATACATACATTGTAATGCACTGTATACACACCTGTATACACACCTGCATACACATACTATAGGCATTATATACATACTTTATGCCCTGCACACCTACTGTATATGTATTCTGTACACGAACATCATATATGCACCATGTTACACATTGCACATGTATGTATATATTCTGTACATACTGTATACATTGTATACATACATTGTACCCATACTGTGTATCCTGCACACCTCCTGTCTATATATATATATATATATATACACACATACTGTGTTGCACACTGCACGCATCGTATATGTACCCACTCTGCACAGCCTGTACACATTTTATACATAACAGTACACAGTGTATACACACACTGTGTATAAGCTCACATATATATACACAGTATGCTCGCTGACATCAGCCTCCACCCAGGGCCTTGGACTCTGACCCCAGAAAAGTGTGGAGACACAAACCTCCTGGATTTGTCACAGGAGAGGTCCCATGGATACCAAAAGTGTCCCAAATGCCCTTTCAATTGACTCCTCCCAGGCTAGGTGCAGTGGGACCATAGCTTAAGACCCTATCTAATTCCCCAGGGCAACACCCGAGTGGGGTACTCTACACAACTCTTCTTACAAGGACCCTCAAACTTGAGCCCCAGTGGTCAGACTGATGACCATCACTGCCCTGGCTCTGCCTCCTTCCTGCTCCCACTTACTGAGGTAGTGTTTCTGGTAACCTACCTGCCTGAGGACCTTGACTTGCAATGACGCATGCTAGCAGACCCGGATGAGATGTTCTCCACCTCCCACCCCCGACACCATGCTCCCAGTGTTCCTCTTGGTCCCTGACAAGAGTGTTGACATCTGGCGAGGGTCCAAGCCCCAGGCAAGTTCTTTTGGCAGTTGACTACTTAGCAGATTTTTTTTTCTAGGACTGATCAATCTGTTTCAGCCAAGCGGCTTGCTATTTAACTGATGGCTGCTGTCCTCTTCCGGCATCCTCGGTCCTTTGATGGCTGATCACCGACACACACAGTCACAGGAGCCCCAAGACTACGATTCCAAGTCTGCATCGAGTAGAGACCCAGAGCTAACCCCTAAAGAGTCCTGGAAGCTTTTCCCTCCACCCAGCATGGACCTTCCCAGCTAGACTCTGGACGCAATAAACTGTCATGTCTGCTTACCTGCCAACCAGCCATCTCGTGAGTTTCAACCTCATGTGACTTCATTCAGTTTCTAGTCACAGCCTTGGGATATGCCCAGCTCAAGTCTGGAAGGCAAGAAAGCAGATCCCCAAGGTCACAAAGGACACACAGTAAGGAACAGAGTGTTATCCAGTAAGCCTTACTCCAGAGTTGGAGTTGTAAGAAAAGACTTGAAGAAACAGAGAGAGAGACAGAGAGAGAGAGAGAGACAGAGAGAGAGAGAGAGTGCTTAGTGCAAAGGTGTAGGCAGACTTGTGGAGGGCAAGGCGACACTGTCCATTAGGACCCCTGTCAGAGTCCAGTCTCAGCTGGCATCCCCCACAGGGCACTCACTGCTGAGGGAAGCAGAAATGCCCCCAACTCCACAGCCTGCTTTCTGTGGGTGTGCTCATTAATTCTGGAGCCGGGACTTGGCTCACCTGTTGTGATGGTTAACCTTGATTGTCAACTTGATTGGATTGAGAGACTCTTGGAGATTAGTGAAGCACATCTCTGGGTGTGTCTGTGATGGCATTTCCAGAGACAATTAGATCCCCAGGGCTCTGTCCTAATCAATGGATTAATCCCTCGATGGATTCATAATATGCTGACATTACTGGGAAGTGGTGAATCAAAGTAAGAGGTGGAGAAGAGCTGGAGGAAATAGGTCACTTGGGTGCATGTAGCTCTGGTCTCTTCCTGTTTTCCTCTTCTCTTCTTTCTGTCCACCAAGAAATGAAGAACAATTTCTGTCCCACATTCCTGCCACCATGATGTTCTGCCCACAGACCTGGGGCCAAGCAACCATGACCATGAACTCCCTGAAACCATGAGCCAAAATAAAGCCTTTCTTCCCCTAAGTGACCTCTGGTAGGCGTTCATCACACTAATGAGAAAGTAGCGAGTGTACTTTGACATCCCAGAAGCTTTGTTCTGTGACTCAGTCTCCCTGCTGGTGTTCTAACTCACCCCTGACCTAGGGAACCAAAAGTACCAAATGCAGGAGCTCAGACTTCACCCTGAGGGTAAGGGAATCACTCAGCATGAGAAGCTGGGGTAAAAGCTATCTCATCAGATTTCCAATGAAGAATTCTCGTTCTTCAGCAACTGAAAATGTTTCCAAAGCATTTGAGCCTAGGAATTGAAAGGCCAGCCTAGGAGCTGTGGCCTGAGGGGAGGGTCTGGGTCGAGGAGGAAAGACTGGAATCCGGATTGTTGAGGAAGTACCAGGTGAGTGATGAGGGAAAGGGAGAGGTAGCCAGAGCAATGCTCACTGTTCAGGGGTCTGTCCCTAGGGTAGAAGGGGTGACAGAGGAACACTTAGCCGTTACTCTACCCAGGAAGAGGCTCAGAAGAACTGAAACCAAATGAAGGGTAGAACTGGGAAGCTCACATTTCAATTCTTTTCTTTGGTTCAGTTTCATTTTTTGAGAGTGACTAAATCAAACAAAAGAAAGAGAGCAATCCGGGGCCTGAGCCATTGCTTTGCAAGCCTGGGAGAGAAGGGGCAGGTGAGGGGGTACCATGACTAGAGGTGTTTGATTCCTAGGCAGCAGGACTAACAGGAAGATGAGATACCGTTTCAGCAGAAGGTGGGCACATAGCAAGCCCATGAAAAAAGCAGCGGGTGATTGGAAGCTACCTATGGTGACCTTGACCTTCTCAGGTAACCCATTTCCCACTCTTTTTTAAATATTTTATTTATTCATTTGAGAGAGAGAATAAGAGAGAGAGAGAGAGAGAGAGAGAATGGGTGCATCGGGGCCTCCAGCCATTGCAAATGAACTCCAGATGCATGTGACACCCTGTGTATCTGGCTTTATGTGGGTACTGGGGAATCGAACTTGGGTCCTTTGGATCCTTCTGCTTTGCAGGCAAACACCTTTACCTCAAAGCCATCACTCCATCCCCCATTTCCCTTGCACTCAGTTTCCTCATGTAAAAAATGTCCTAGGATTGTGAACCCCTGTGACGATGCTAGTCACTGTACCGTTGCTGTGGCAGAGCTCTGGGAAATGTGAGTTTATTTAGCTCATGGTCTCAGAGGTCTCAGGTCACGTGGTGGGGAAAACATGGCAGAGCAGAGTAGCTCATGGTGTGGCAAGCAGGAAGCAGGGAAAGAACTCATGTCTCAGCATGCCTACTTGTCCTTATACCCCACACTGGACCCCAGGCGAGGGCATGGGGCCTCCTATATTTAGATGAATCTTATACCCTTAGTTAATCCTCTCTGAAAACACCCTCAGAAAAACACCCAGAGATGTGTTTTAAAAATCCCCTACGTCCTTCTCCATCCAATCAAATTGACAGTCCTGGGAGCTACTGAAAGGCACTTGTCACCAACAGCATGAAGAAGCAGGAGACCCTGTAAGCCACACCACCTACCGGCTAGACAAGAAGTATGCACTTGTGCAATAGTGGCACACAGCCTCTGGGGATAACCAACTGAGCTCTGATTGAACATGAGGCCTACTCAGTGGGAAAGAACTCATAATTGGTCCTGGGAATCAAGTCAGCACTCCATGGTCAGGAAAATCACAATGCCCAGAGAGATGTCCCCAGTCTCCCCTGTACAAGTTGAGTGGGTGGCCTCCTCAAAATGTCTCCCAAGCTCCTAAACATATCCCCTTAGTCAAAGCTGCTCTCACCCTTGGGTGGAGAATCTGCTTTACCTTACAGATGGCAGAGAATACTGGGGGATACAAGAT
The DNA here is from genome assembly GCA_004024765.1 of Zapus hudsonius. NCBI lineage: Eukaryota > Metazoa > Chordata > Mammalia > Rodentia > Dipodidae > Zapus > Zapus hudsonius. The sequence goes on along the minus strand of PVHP010001832.1, from coordinate 42,726 downwards.
CCATCAACACAAGAAAAGATAGCAGAATGGTTACAACAAAATGTGCCACCTCTACCACTTCGACAGGGGTCCAGAAGAAATCGCTGAGGAAGCAGCGACACAAGTATTGCTCTCATTGCTAGTCTGACACCCATATCCAGGAAAAGAGCAACAAACACTGTGGTGGCCATCATAACAGAAATACAGAGGCTCTAGAGAAGTCAACGCTAACATAACACCTGCCAAGGCTCAGGGACTATTGCGAAAGGAGGGGGAAGATTGTAAGAGCCACAAGGCAGGTAGAAACATCCTGAGACACAACACCCCTCAGAGACAGAGGCTGTAATTACCCCCACAGTGAGCACCTTACTGAGGAGGGCCCACAGAGAAATGAGAACAGGGGGCATACCGCAACCTATGTTAAAAAAAATAATTAGTAATAAAAATCTTTCTAAAAAATTGACAAAGTTAACCATCACGGTGACCTTGAGATTACATGCTTAGAGTATGGAGGGACATTGAATTTTACCCATTAAATTAGGTTTGCAAACTTGGTTGCCTGTAAGGCCAAGCAGGTGACAGAAACGGAAGACAGGACCAGGGATACTAAAGATGGGTGTCTTCTAAGACAATCGTGAATGTCCTGATTCTTGAGTGTGGTGGAAACTTTGTCAACTTTTCCTCAAGAGAGGAAAGCTGCTTCATAGGACAGGATGGGGGTCCTGGAAAGCTCGGAACTCAGGGTTACTACAGCTACTGTTTTTAACTTAGAAATGAAAATAAAACAATAGCCACTGGACCAAACTAAAGATGATGAAGGGTTAGGGTGATCAACGGGTTGGTAACCCGTGCTTTCTGCCAACACTTGCTCTCCAGCTGGACCACAGACTCAGAGCCTCAGAAGTCCAGTGGAGACCCGTATGTGAAGATGGGGGAACAGGAACCTGGGGGGGGGGGCTTCCTGGGAGCTAACAAAGAAAGATTTCCAAGGCCAGATCTCAAAATGTTAATCAGATTCAGAGACATAAAACATGACAATTTAATGGTGTTTGGTGGAAACTAAAAATTCTTAAAGTTCTAACTATACTACATTGAATTCTAATACTTTTTTAATTATTAGATATAAAATGCTTATAATTTTAGGGGGAAATTAGACTTGGTAATTTATATTTCTTGTTTATACAGTACAATTTGCTGATGAAAAAAATGTGCTAAACTTATTGATTCATGACCATAATTGTTTAATTATTTATCATTGCAGAATGGTATTAGCATTGCTAATAATGCAGATGTGTGCCAGGGCTGAGGAGTCAGGCACAGCTTTGTTTAGGGGGCACAGGCTTCAGGGATATTACTTCAGGGCGGAGGGTGGTCTCCATGGGACATGGTGGCCCTGGGCCACACCTGTCTCCAAGGGAATGACCACAGACTTCTTCTTCACCTTGGTATCAGTTAAGTTGCAACCCATACCCCGATGCCGCTTCTCTGAACTCAGGGGTGGCCTTGGGGACTGAAACAGCCTCTGTAAGGTTCTTCCTTCCACCACAGCCCTACGTTTCCAGCAATCCTTCTATGGAGTCCAAGAGAGTTCAACAGGCTCCAGGGACCCAGACACTAGAAGGGGTCAGCAGAAGGCTCTAGAAGCAACTGAGCATGGCCTGGGTAAGCACTCAAGTTCACGACCATCATTATACACAAAGGGGGAGATGCTGCCCATGGTGGTACATGCCTGTAAATCCCAGCACCTGGGAAGCAGATGGAGGGAAGGAGGGAGCAAGTTTGAGACTAGCCAGGGGTACACAGGGCTACCATGTCTGAAATACACAAAAACAAATAAACAAATGCAAGGAGAAAATAGAAAACGCAAAATAAAGTCAAAAGTAATAGAAGGGGCTGGAGAGATGGCTCAGAAGTTAAAGATGCTTGCCTACCATCTTGGGTTCCATTCACCCATGTAAAGCCAAATAGGCATTCGTTTGTGGCAGCAAGAGACTCTGGTGTGCCGACACACAAGTGCAAATAAGTAAATAAACAGTGTTTTAAATTTTATTTATTTTTGAAAAAGAGAGAAAGAAAGAGACAGAAAGAGAAAATGGGTGTGCCAGGGCCTCTAGCCACTGCAGATAACTCCAGACACATGCATACCTCTCATGCATCTGGCTTTACATGGGTCCTGGGGAATTGAACCTGGGTCCTTAGGCTTTACAGGCAAGTGCCTTAACCGCTGAGCCATCTCTCCAGCCCAAATAAACAGTCTTAAGATGCCAAAGGTGCCTGGACCATAAAGCTGATGCTCAAAGTCAACGGCAGGATTAGACATCATTTGGAACATGTAAACAAAGATAGACTTGGACCACTGGATTACTGTCTCAACTCCCCACCGGCCTAAGCCAGAACCAGCCATCCACAACCCCCACCACAGCTCACAGTGGTCCAACACCCCCTCAGCCACATGAGAAGCAACAGACATGGTGGAGGCAGAGGTTGGATATGTCACACTCTTGACTTCTGACTTTTGCCGCTTGACCACTCATTTTAGACACCAACTTGACTAAGCTAAGGAGTGTCCATGTAGCTGCTGAGATGTTATTTCTGGATGTGTCTGGGAGGGCGCTTGTAGAGGAACTGAAAGGAAGCTGTGGTGTGAGCTTGATCTCTCTTCTCAGTCATCCATCTCCTCCCATCCTGGACATCAATCGGTCCCCTGGTTCCAGGCCTGTCAGTCCTAACTTCATTGGTGTCTCCGATTCTCAGGCAGCAACTTTCCTGGGACATAGACACTCCTAGCATCCCTCATAAGAAATCTACATTTCTTTCATTTGAAACTGAAATCCCCCTGATGGCTCATGTACTAAAGGCTTGGTAGATGATCTTTTGGGAAGTGACTGGATATGAAGGCTCTGACCTCAATGAGGGATTAGCCACTCACGGATTCAGAAGTTAATTACTGGGAACCAGAGCCTAGTCAGAGGAAGCTGATCACTACTTCCGTGGATGAGTAGAGGTTTTTCCTGTTCCTTCTCCTCTCTCCGTATGTCAGCTGACATGATGTGATCAGCCTTCCTGCATCAAGCTCTGCCTCCCCACAGGCTCAGGAGCAATGGAGCCCAGTGACCTCGGACTGAACCCTCTGGTACTGTGAGCCAATATGAACCTTTCCTCCTCCAGAGGTGATTCCTACTTTCATCATAGTACTGGAAAGCTGACTGACACAGCCAGGCAGCCACAGAGAGACACATGGGTTGGCTCAAGGACATTCACAGATCTGTTGCAGGTGACAATTTATGTTCCCATTTCCTAACATTCTGGCCCCTCCTTTGGCCCCTTTGATAAGGACTTCATGTTCCTATAGCTCTCTGGGACGCTATCCCCTGAGATATTTTTCTGCTGCTGCTAGCACAGATTCTATCAAGGCAGAATTCACTATTTGTCTTCCTGTGTGGCCCATGCCCTGACCACCTGCTGGCCAGCAAGAGGCCAGCTGAAACTCCAGCAACTAGAGCCATGGCCTAGTCTGTTCTCTTTGGACAAGTGTACCCAAAGGCCCATGTCCTAAAGGTTCTGTCACCAGACTATGCCACTAATAGGATTTGGTGGAACCTTGAAGAAGTATATCCTGGTGCTAGAGAGATGGCTCAGAGGTTAAGGCGCTTGCCTGCAAAGTCTAACTACCTGAGTTCAATTCCCCAGTACCCATATAAAGCCTGATGCACAAAGTGGCACATGTGTCTGGAATGTGTTTGCAGTGGCTGGAGGCCCTGGGGTGCCCATTCTCCCTGTCTCTCTGCTCTATACCTCTCCTTCTCTGTGTGTCTCTCTCTGCTTAAAAATTAAATATTTTTTTAAAAAGAAGTGTACCCTAATGGGAGAGGTTCATGGAGAATGGATTCCAAGCTCCCTGATTTTAACGGGTCTCGTATTAAAAAAACAAACAAACAAAAAAAACTCTATTTGGCTTGAGCCTCAAAGCTCATATGTCAGAATAAAATGTTAAAAGAAAAAAAAGTCTTCTATGGTCTGTGTATTTATTAGTTCCCTTGTCATTACTGATACAAAATACCTGACAAAAATCAGTTTAAGGAAGGAAAGATTTGTTTCAGCTTAGAGTCTCAGGTCACAGTCCACCATGGCAGAGGCATGTTGGCAGAGCTGGTGATATTCACGCAGTGAGGAAGCAGAGAGCCACGAATGCTGGTCCAGGACCCAGGCCCACAGTTAAGGTGAGTCTTCCCAACTTGGTTACCCTAATCAAGATAATCCCTCATGGCCCTGCTGAGAGGCCATGGGTCAAGAGCCCCAGTCCAATCTCTTTGGACAAGTGTACCCAAAGGCCCATGTCCTGAAGGCTCTGTCACCAGCCTATGGTGCTAATAGGACACTTGGGGGAACGTTTAAGATGTATGTCTTCACGGGAGGACTTCTTTGTGAGTCTAGATCTTGCCATCGTAGGTTGGGCATGAGCTCCTGGCTCCCTCAACAAAGTGTACTCGTCTTGAACTGTGAGACTTTTTTCCTCACATGACCCCATGTCACCTTCTTTGCAACTCCTGAGGGGTCACACGTGCTGAAGTGAAATGCATGCGGAGGTCTCGAACCCCAATTTTGCTTGTTCCTGCATCACCCAGCCTGGGGCTTGGCTTTTTCACCTGTGAACTATGGGGCTTGTAACTCCTCTCTCCCACTCTGGGGTGAGTTTTCATGCTAGGCTTGAGGGTGGGGTCCTCTCAGGAAAGGCCAGGTTTTTCATGGCCTCCACTCCAAAGACCAATCTGTCTCAACCACCACAATGTCCACTGTCCTTCTAAGGGTCAGACACAGTGGCACTCACCTGTAAGGCCAGCACTCGGGCCTGAGGCAGAGGATAATGAATTCTAGGCCAGTATCAGCTAGATAGTGAGACGCTCTCAAAAAAATTTTTTTAAGGAAAGAAGAAAAAGGAAAAGAGAAGAAAAGAGAGAGAGAAGAGCAGACCTGAGTGCAAATCTATGTCCCTTATGGAGGAGGGCGTGTGCTGCAGAGTAACAGCCAGCTAGGGGAACAGCAGACACCTTCTTCCCCAGCCTCTCTCTGTACCCCTCCTCTTAGCCTGGCTCCCCCACTTAGCCTAGCTCCCAGCCTCAGGAAGCATGATCTGTAGAGTCGATCTGTTGAGTTCCCTCTCACTCCAGAAGCTTGTCAGTTCCTGAGTTCCCAACAGTGTTGAGGCCTGAGTTATTTCCCCTGGACAAAAAAAAATGTATTCACCTCTGAGACGATACAGCATCCTGTTCCCACAGAACAACCCTCCACGTGTGCTGATGCCTGATAACCACTTACTAACATGTGGAGCCTTGACCGTGGTATTTATTAATTCCTTCTCATTGCTGTGATAACACAGCTTCAAAAGCAAGAGAAGAAAGGCTTATGTTTGGCTCATAGTTCATGGGTGCAGTCCATCAAGGTAGCCCTGGGGGAGGGGGCCAGGTGGGGACTTCAGTAGGAACCAGGGCAGGAAGGAAGAGAGGATGACAGAGGGGGAGGGCACTCCTGGAGAGCAGGAGACATGGACCTTCCCACAACCAATGACACGGATATCCTTGGGAGTTCACACACCGGGATAGGCTTGTGTGAACTCATCTTTCCCACGCACTCATGCACACGCACATAAATAGACAGGCAGTGATGGCAGCTGTCCCTCACCAACCTTTAGCAAACACATCTTGACTTCTTTCTTTCCTCGTCTTAAACATACCTGTGAGATCAGGGAAACTGTGTTAGTGACTTTCATGTCACTGTGACCGCAATACCTAACAGAAACTGCTTAAGAAAAAAGCATTTATTTTCCCTCAGGGTTTGGGTCCATCATGGTAGGGACAGAATGTGTGGCAGAATAGCTCAGTTTTTTTTTTTTTTTTTGGTTTTTCGAAGTAGGGTCTCACTCTAGTTCAGGCTGACCTGGAATTCATTCTGTAGTCTCAGGCTGGCCTTGAACTCACAGCGATCCTCCTACCTCTGCCTCCCGAATGCTGGGATTAAAGGCGTGCGCCACCATGCCCGGCAATAGCTCAGTTTGTGTTAGTGGAAGTGGAAGATAGTGGACAGACTTCACACCTCACAGTGGAATAGGAAGGAGCCAGGAGGGGGCGGTGGGTATGTCCTTCAAAGACCGCCACAGTGACCTACTTGTGGCAACTTGGCCCCACCTCCCAAAGGTTCTACAAACTCCCAAAACATGACCCTGTGAGGACATGTCGGATTCAAATGGTAACAGCCACCATTCACTCCATTCCACAGGTAGGTAAAGTGAGGGAGCCTGGCTCTGCGGGTCCTGCTGGCTAGTCTGGGGTAAGAGCTCAGACCTACTTCGCAGCACCCTAACTCACCCTTGGAACAGCTTCTGCAGGAATCAGAGAGGGAAATCCCAGACAATGTCCTTTTAATTAGAGATGTCCAGCTGACCATCACCTTGGGATGCACAAGAACCCAGGACATCCATGGACTTGGCAGCTGATGGATGCCCACTCTGTCTGCTGCAGCTTCTGGCCAGCTGGCTCTAGGACTCATGAGAACATGGTTGTGGCCATATGTGGCTCCAGCTAGGCACACAGGCACAGTGCCCACCTGCTCAGATGGGCACGGAGCTGCTTCATCCAGTGGGGGAGGCCTGGGGAGTGGCTTGTACAGGGAGTAAAGCGGAGGTTGGAGTCCCCAGATCCTTGAAGTCAGAGGCTCAGTTGGCATTTGCTGGTCCCATGCGACCTCACTCTGCACCCCCAAAACTGACATAGGAGAGACACTACCTGGCATCTCCCACCCAGTCCTGTGCCCACTTCCAGGAAGATGAAGCAAGGCCATTCCCATATTCCCTGGGTATGAACCAGGCACCCAGGGAAGAGCCAGGTGACTCCTGGATTGGAATAGTGATGCCTCTGTGTTCAGGTAACAGAAGGACGCTCCAGTGGGCTGGCCTGTTCTAGCCACACCCCAAGGCCTGGCCCAGATAGGGATAGGCTGTGCTCAGAGGGACTCCCCTCCCACTGAGGGACAGAGGAGGGCTAGAACTGTGTGCACACAGCAAAGGCCAGAAGCCACCAGCCAGGGCTCAGGGCTCAGCTCAGGGCTATGAGGCTGCCTCATAGCTTCAGACAGCTAGCCCTGGAATTCTCGCTAATGTTCTCAGGCGCTCTGGGAACTCAGGAGAACACCCCTCCCCTCCAAGGTTAACAGGATAAAGGCTGGGTAGGACGCTCCTCATTTCCCAGCCCGCAAAGAAGCAATTATGCGACTTTCTAGTGTGGTTTCAAATATATTTTGCAAACTAGGACTCAGACAAATATTAATGGCAGCAAATTACAGTACTTAGCAGAATTATCACCTAGCAAAAAGGCGCTTTTAATCTATAAAAAATATCAACAAAAGATGTAAATATGAACCCCTCAATGGGTGGTGTATCTTGAAGAAAATATACATCTAATCTCACAGTGTGTTACCTCTAATACCTGGGGAGAAGGTTAACAATTCTGAGAAGTTCCCTACGGCTAGAGAATATATTTTGATGTAGATTTGTGGATATCAGAGACTTTAAATCTATTGTATAATCACAGGGTGGGAGGAGACCGGGCCACCGATTTCCTCCCTGGAAGGAAGGTGGCCAGTAAAGGCTGGTTCTGGGGCCCCCCTGGCCTTCCCAAGGTTTGATGCTGGGGGGGTTGCAGTGGGGTGGGAAGGGGGGAGGCAGGCCTCCTCCTGAGAGAATAAGCAGGGCAGCCTGGACCCTGTCAGAGGTGAGGTGACAGAGGCCTTCATGCCCACCAGAACCAACCTGAAGATGGAGAAATCAGGAGTGTGCGTTGATATGGATCTAATTGAGTCATGAAAAATTAACTCTTGGTATCACTATGCTGTCAGGCCTCCCACATGGGTGGTGAGGTCGGTTGTTGAAGGGCATGGGAGACACTCCAGGGATAGGTGTCATAAGATACTTAGGGACCCTATGCTCCAGGCTTCCTGGGATTCTCCCTCCCCTCCCCCTCTCTGTCTTTCAGAGATCACTAATCAGAAGCTCCCAGCTCAGGCAAAAGGTGACCTTGGAGGCTGGTGCTGCGGGTGGACATCTCCTCATACAAGGCCCGAGACTCTGGGTCTCCAGCCAGGGAAAAGCCAGTTTGCGGAGAGGGTGCAGGTGAGTCCCTTCCTCCATGGTACTCCAGTCTATGGAGGCTCTAAACTGGCCCCAGCTGCCACCACCTGGGAAGTCATGATGCGAATGGAAAATGTCCCCCATAGGTTCATGTGTGTGACACTTGGTCTCTGGCTGGTGGCACTGTTTGGGGAAGTTGTTGAACCTTTAGGAGGTGGCACACCTCACTGGACAAAGTGGGCCGCTGGCTGGAAGGCCTTGAGAGGTATAGCCCAGCCCTGCTTCTGGTCCCAGTCTCTGCTTCTTGACCCGTCAAGATGGAAACAAGTCGCCTCACACTCCCTGTACCACAGCCAGGAGCTACCATGAAGTCTACCTTGCCTTTCCAGCCATGAGCCAAAATAAGCCTCTCCTCCCTCCACGTTTCTTGTCGGGTCACAGCAATGAAGACTAACTAATGCGGTGGACATAATCATTTGAGCTGAACTCTCTTTTCTTAAAAAAAATTATTATTTATTTACCAGGAGAGAGAGAATGGGCACACCAGGGTCTCCAGCCACTTCAAGTGAGCTCCAGATCCATGTGCCATCTTGTGCATCTGGCTTTATGTGGGCACTGGGGAATCAAACCTAGCTCATTAGGCTTTGCAAGCAAGTGCCTTAACCACTAAGCCATCTCTGCAGCCCATGAACTTAACTCTCTTTTCTACCTCCCTGCTATTCGTTTTCACACTCTCCTTTACACCCCCCCCCCAGGAAAAGTTTAGAGGCACTTCAGTTTGATGTTTCAGATTACAAAAATGCAGGTCTTGGAAAACTTTTCACATACCTGCCAGGCCCTGATTCCTCCTGCGGTGGACCTGACTCACTTGGGGTTATGTCCAGGAACCTTCACACACACACACACACACACTGGTACAGGCACAAACATGTGCACACATGTGCATATGCAGATGCATACAAGTGCATACACATATGCACGTGTGTGTTTGCACATCTACACACACCTTCACAGGCAACATACTTCAGCGTCCCCCACATCTGCCTCTTCTTCAAGGACTCTATCATCCGTTCACACATCCTGGACACCTCTCCGCTTAGAGCTCACATATGAATCCAGTCACCATTGCGGATTTAAGATTAGCGTCTTGTTCCTACCAAAACAGCAAGCCTCAGAAACACAAGGAAGGAAGCTAGGGAATGTGGAATGGAAGGACTTCCCTATGTCTGGTCTAAGTGTAGAGAACTTTCCAGTAAAGCTGCTGTCCATGCATACTTGGAATAGCACGCTCTTGAGTTCCCACAAGTCCAGCTACCCTCATCAACCATGTTTCCCAGCATGCCCCGGGGTTCCCACAACCATCAACACAGACTCCCATCTTATTCACCCGTGTCCACAACGTGCTCTGGGGGTTCCCACAAGCCATGGGCATGGTTGCATTTAGGGGATCCCATCTCTTGTCTGCCAGCGGGCTAGGGTGTTTGTAATTCGGCAGAGACCACATCATAAAACCACACCATTGAGAAACTACTTCAACAATGATGACTGTTGATTGTTTCTCTAAGAAAAGAGGTTATTCTTCATAGTTAATTTGCTCTGCAACCCATAAAATGTTTCTGGCTTGGTTAGTTCTCCCAGTCACTCCTCGGTGGCAGGAACTCTTCAGTCACTACACACCACTGTCCTCAGAAAGCTGGGCTGGGCACGAGGGAATCCCAACAGTTGGCTAAGGGGAAAGGAGGAAGGCCCACACCACTGAGCTCCAGAGGGAAATGCAGACAAACACGTGCATCTCCCCAGCCCTAGACATCTCTGAATCCAGCCAAGTTGACAGCCAAGACCAGCCAGCGCAGGCATGGGGGTTAGGGGAAATTGTCTGCCTGTTGTCTGGAATTGGACCTTGCCACCTGCCTGTCACAGCTAGAGCTGACTGGGGCTCAGTGCCTGGTTCTGTGGGACCTTAAGAAAGTCACTTAGCCTGTCAGTGCTTTCGGTGGCCCAGCCCTAAATGGAACAGGACAGGCCTGCCCCCAACTCTGTCACCCGCCTGTTCCAGAATTAACTGGGTGATGCTCACAGAGAGCTTTGAGCTTTCAGAAAGGGGTGTGTGGGAGGATCCTAGACATGGAACAATTATTCTAGTTACCTCTTCCTGGACCAGCGGGACCATTGTGTCTTTTAATGTCATCGTTGCACACAACGGTACGTCAAGGCTGCTTCCCAAAGGGGATGATTTTAAGATTCTCCGTTTTCAAAGAGGAGCAGAGCTTACTAAACAGGTGCCCATGGAACCTGCTGGCCCTTGTAGAAATTCACTTGAACTGCCCCCCATGGATAGACTTTGGGGTTTCCAACCACTGTGGGTGGGAAGAGCCAAGCAGGGAAAACATAGCTTTATCCCAAGGACACAGGCCAGGGGAAGGTCCTATAGAAGGTAGGGTGCTCGAAAGGAACGGAACCACCATATATGTGTGTCTTGTAAAGTAGATTCATTGGATTGGCTGGCAAGTAGGTCTGGGTCATCCACCAGGTCCACCTTGCTCAGTTCCTTGAAGCTAGAAACCTCAACAGTCTCACTGGGTCCTGAAGGCCTGAAAGCTCCCTGGAGGGTCACTGGAATTGAGTTCCCACTTGTGGTGGTTTGATGCGGGGGTCCCCCATAAACCTAATATGTTCTGAATGCTTGACCCCCCAGCTGATGGCAGTTGGAATTGGAACCTTGTCGGAGCTGTGTTGTTGGGGGTGGGCTTATGGGGGTTATAAACCAGCTTCCCCTTGCCAGTGTTTGGCACACCTTCCTGCCGCTGTTTGCAGTGCTGTGGCGGAGTTGACGTCCACCCCTCTGCTCATGCCATCGTTTTCCCTGCCAGGATAGAGTCTCCCCTCGAGTCCATAAGCCAAATAAACCCATTCCTCCACAAGCCGCTTTTGGTCGAAGTCTTTGTCACAGGAATGAAAAGGTTGCCTACAACTCTACTGAATGACCAAGGCAGCTGGAGTCTGATGACATCACAATGCAGCAGCCACATGAACTCACACAGAATAGAAAGCCACTTGCACGCCTTCATCCACTGTCCTCCCGTGACGGCCTTCCATTCAGGCCCATTAGAAGGTGCCACCCCCCATTGAGGGTGGGGCTCCCCCTTTCTGAGAATGTCCTTACCGACAAACACATGCATCTCACCAGCCCTAGACATCTCTGGACGAAGCCAGGTTGACAGCCAAGACCAGCCATCACAGACGCCATCATGAAATGACTGCCTCCCTCCTTAGTCCCTAATACACTATATAGTGTGACAGAGGGTGGGGACACTGAGAGGTAGATCCCAGGTGTGTGACACCTCCATATACAGCCCCTGTGCTCATTCCCAGCTCAGTTGGGCAGCCATGTTTGTCTTACTGCCCGAGGTACGGCTGCTTCTGGGCTGCAAGCAGGGCCCAAGGAACGAAGGCTGGTCTGGTCAAGCCAAAGAACCAAGCCAGCTTACTATGGCAACGGTGGCCGGCAGTCATGTGGCTCAGTCAGGAATCATGCTGGTGCCTGCAGACAAGAGACAGAACACATAGAGTCAGGAAGTGGGGAGCAGAGAAGCCTCCCAGAAGGAGTGAGAGCAGCTGGCGACGAGGGTCTGAGCCCCCTGAATCTCGGTTCCAGTTCTCCAGGCTCACCATTGCATGCCTTGGACTGTAACTGATGGAAGAAGGAGCTTGCAAACCTCACAACAGAGCATCCCTTTGGAAATGGTACGATGTTTGCAGAGCCTGCTTGAGGCTGCAGAGATGAGGCCGTGGTGGTCAGAGAACTTCCTTCCTCACCATCCCAGACCTGCCATTCGTGGGCACTTACTAACACACCATAATGCATCTACACCTGCACTCTGGCCATGTGAGGGCTTCTGGTGTCACCCTAGAGGAGGAACCAGGAGCCCTAGAGGTGGAGAACTTGTCCACAGCCTCAGAGGTTCTACGCAGTAGAGAACAGCAGGATTCAAACTCCTTCGTGAGACCCTGAGAGGAACAGGCTGAAGAAGGGCTTCAGGGAGCTTGCTTACAAAGCCTTATATCCCAGATTCAATTCCCCAGCACCCACATTAAGTCAGATGCACAAAGTGGCACATGTGTCTGGAATTTGTTTACAGTGGCAGGAGGCCCTGGCAGGCTAACTCACTTGCTCTGTGTCTGCCTCCTTCTCTCTGTTTCGCTCTCTCTCCAATGAATACAACAAATAATAATAACCATAATAAAAAGCTAGAGGTGCAGCTCAGTGGCAGAACCCTTGAGTATACATGAGACCCTGGCACAACAAGCCTCAGCAACCTTGAGGCCTGCCTTGGGGAGCCTGCATTTCCACAGGAAGCTCAGATCATCCTCACCTGGTTGAAGCAAGAAGGGTGGAGACTGATGAGTGTCGACTGAGCAGAGATGGCTGTCAGAGGATGCAGCAGGGCAAACTGGAAGACTCGAAGGTTGGCAAGAAGCAATGAAGCACCTCGGCCTGCAGGCCTGCTGGTGTCCAGGAGCTGATGGGTATGGAATGCTTGTCCTACACAGCACTGTGTGACAAGCAGATCACGCCAGCTGTGCTCCCTGGAGACCAAGAAACATTTCCACGCACCATCACTTCCTGGGTGGTGAAACAGGCCAGGAGTGTGGGGAGGGAGCACACTGTCATTAGGCTGTTTTCTGCAGTTGGCAGCTAGTACTTAACAATGCTGAGTGCCTTACTTGAACTTGCCACCAGATCTTACAAGACAGATGCTATTACTTTGGAAGAGGGAACATCGAAACACAGTAAGGCCATCTAATGTGACCAAGACAAGACTGTATTGAAGTCTGGATTTAAACTTGGCCTTGAACCAGGCCCCTAACCCAATGTGACCTGTGGCCAGTGAGTACTGTCTATGAAAACAGAATGCAAGCAAGATAAACAGTTTCTAAGTTTCCAGCCACCACATCAAAAATCAAGTAGAAATTAATTACAATAATGTAGTCTGATTCGGCTAAATAGGCTTGATAGATAGCAGCCCACAGAGCTCCTCCTGCCTCCACTTCCCCAGCACTGGGTTTATAGGCCTATGTCACCACACCAAGGGAACTGGGGATCCAAACTCCGGGTTGTCAATGCTTACCTGGCAAGCCATCTCCCCAGCCCTAATAAAGTTATTTTTAAAATATTTTTTTATTTCCAAGAAGAGAGAGAATGGGCACGCGAAAGCCTTTAGCCACTGCAAAGGAACTCCAGATACATGTGTCACTTTGCGCATCTGTCTTTATGTGGGTACTGGGGAATGGAACCCTGGTCATCAGGCTTAGCAGGCGAGTGCTTTAATCACTGAGCCATCTCTCCAGCCCTAAACTTACTTCTTTTAATATGTTACTTTAGGGGTGGAACCCGGGGCTTCACACATGCTGGGCAAGCACTCTCCAGCATTGTGCTATGTCCCCAGCCTGGGGAGGTAGTTGTATTGGGGGGCGGGGGCACTTGCAATTTGCTTCTTAATATTTCTTTCTCTCCAAGGCCCAAAGCGAACCCAGAGAATATAGAAAGTTTACCAACGGACAGGCAGCCCCCTGACCACAGCCTCACACACAGGCCCTGCCACAGTCTGGCTCGATCTCCCTCCCAAGCACCAGCGTGAAGCCCGCCACCAAAGGTCATGTACGAGATAGAACTTGACACAATAATACGGCACTCCATGTTAATGCCCCCTCAGATCGGCCCTGCAAAAGTGAAATAATAAATTTAGGAAAACAAGCAGAATGACCCGTCTGCTTGGCTGGTTTTTTCTAGATACCATCTACATATTTTAGAAACGTACAACCTTCTAATAGAAATGAATGAACTACTCAACCGTAAAGTTGCTATAGAAGATACGCTTGTTCTGATTCGAAAGGGCATCTGCTATCTGCAATATTGATAATACTTTTCAAATTTCATCTGCTTTTGTTTGCACTCTGTGTCGTCTGTTTAAACACACTGGGAATAATAATGAGTCCCTGCATTATCTCTACTTTTTCAAGGCCGAACATATAACTTTATCACAAAAATAATTAAAATTCTTTGGCACTCTTGTATCTTTTCCATTAAACGTTATCAACCAAGTGACAATAAACTAACATGAGCCCAAGGCTGGCCATGGGCCGCCTTTACAAAGAATGCATTTGTCCCCGGGCGAGAGACATGAATTTTCAGTTTACAGGGTCAGACGATCCTGAAGTTTTTTACAGTATGAGACCACAAATCTATACCTCCTGTCCCCTCACGGGGGTTGACGGCAGCCACGGGGGTACCCCATAAATTCTCAGCCAAGAATACACTTTAATAGGCAAAAAAACCTTGGCAGCTTAATAATTCTGAGTTGCAAATTTAAATATTTTACATATCATTAGACATTAAAAACAAAGATTTATGCGGCTCGTCTCGGTGGAGTGAGGACTCTGTCGACTTCACACATGGCCATGAATCTGCTTGGGGTTCATTAGCTGAGTGTCTTCGGCTAAGAAAGCCCGTTGAGTGCAGGCTGACTTTAAATCATGGCTTTTATTTTCCCGCCATCCGGTAGTACTTGAGGGGACCCTCTCCCTTGGGCAAGGTTTTCACACCCGCCCCCTGACCTGATAATGTCCACTAACCATGGGGGCAAAAGGCACAGGAGAGAGTTGTAAGTAAGTCCTCTATCAATGGGACCCACCACCGATGACAGTCTGGGACCTGGAGGGATCATCTACTAAGACACACTGTGCCAGGGGTTCCCCTCCACCACCAACACCCCCCCCCCCCCCGTGGAAGTCTGATGAGTACTTCTAAGACGTCAATTCACAGACAACTGGGGCCCAGTTGGCTCAGATGTTGAAGAGAGTAGGGAGGAGTGGGTACAAGATGGCTCTAGGCACAGACCTATTTCAGAATGACCACTGTCCCCCCATGTAGATTTTTATGTATTTTTATTGACTTATTTACAAGGAGAGAGAGAATGGGCGTGCCAGGGCTTTTTGCCACTGGAAATGAACTCCAGCTGCATATGCTACTTTGTGCATCTGGCTTTATGTGGGTACTGGGGAATTGAACCCAGGTTGTCAGGCTTTGCAGGCAAGTGCCTTAACTGCTGAGCCATCTTTATTGGACAGCTACCTCATCTTAGCACCCAACTTGCCATGGGATCCTCCAG
The DNA here is from genome assembly GCA_004024765.1 of Zapus hudsonius. Classification (NCBI taxonomy): domain Eukaryota; kingdom Metazoa; phylum Chordata; class Mammalia; order Rodentia; family Dipodidae; genus Zapus; species Zapus hudsonius. The sequence goes on along the minus strand of PVHP010001832.1, from coordinate 27,459 downwards.
TGGTTCACACACGGCCCTCTCCAGAGCAAGACTCCTGCCCCAAAGCAGCCTGATCCTCCTGAGTGCTCACGTACGAGGAACTGCCTCCAGGGACATCAGCTCTACACGGTCCCAGTTTCGAACTACCATCCAGGAAGGCCAGGTCTATAGGTCCCCATTGTTTGATGCCCACCTTACAGAGGTTCTTTGGTGACAGCTGAGCAGAGGTCTATGCTAATTTGCTTTGATTTCTGGGATCTTGCTAACCCAGAGGCTGGGAGAGACAGCCCCTCGCAGCACTGGTCCACCCATAAGCACTTACTCCAATGCAAACCCACCCCTCCTGCTTCCTCCGTGGTCCTCCCACTCTGGGCCACCTGCCTGCATCTCCCCTCCATCTATCCCATGGAAACCCCACTGTGACTCTCATCCTGGCTGGTTTCCCTGCGTGCTCTGTGGCATGTCCCCTGCAGGGAAACTGAGTCACAAAGTGCCTTTCCCAGGCTGTCTTCTAATCTATCGGCCTCATTGTACCTTAGCTTTTCTAATAATATATTGTATTTTCAAACAAGGCATACAGCTGGCAGATATGGGTGTTTCTAAGTCTGTGGCTTTACCAAAAGCTTTCCAAATACTCATCATGTGTTTGTTTGGTTTTGAGATGGTCTCTCATGATGTAGCCCAGGCTGGACTCAAACTTGTAACCCTACTGCCTCAGCCTCCCAGTGCTAGTATTATAGATAAGTGTCACCCTGCTTGGATCATGTACAATGTCCTTTAAAGGAGCATGAACCGTATGGTGTCACCGTCCCTGCTTTCCTTCTCGTCACCCCTACTTCCTAGGCAGGCCTGACAGCCTACCAAGTCTGGGGGACTGAGAATGAAAGGCTATGGTTAAACTGAAGAAAGGGGTAGCCATAGGTTCCTCAATGCTGGTTCCCAGTGCTGTTGTCTATTGCTGGGAGAAAGATGGAGCCACTATAGATAGAGGCCTCCACTGAATAATACTGCCAGGGCAGGGAGGAAGGAACCCGCACAGTCCCAGCCCTGGGCTCCACTCGCCATGTGCAGACAGAATAAGAAAAGTGAGCTGATGCTGATGAGAGATTTTGATAAGGGTTTAACAGGTTTGAATGTGTCATGTGCCCACGTTTAATCCCCATCATAATGTCATTGGGATATGGCTCCATTATGAGGGTTCTGACCCCAGGAATGGGGTACCGCCTTGTGACAGTGCTGGAGTGAACCAGCTGGGTCCTTCTTTGCTGGTCCGCTCTTCTTCCACATGAGGACAATGGGCCGCCCTTCCAAGAGTGCAGCAACAGCGTCATCTTGGAAGCAGAGACACAGACATGCCCTCACCAGCCTTGAGCTTGGAATGCCAGTGTCCAGAATTCTTGGGAATTTTGCTACAGCAGTTCATGTGGGCTGGGCCGATGGAAAGCAGAGAGAGAGAGAAATAGAGAGAGGGAGAGAGAGAGAGAAGAAATGAGTGCAGCTGGGTAGTCAGGAGCAGGTACCAGGTGTGTGTGAGCACACGGTGCTAACGGAGCTGAACCTCGAGGGCTGGAACCCAAATCACCTCAAAGACCTCCCAGCCCTGTGTGACCAGAAGAGCATCCCTCCAGCTCCCCAGAGAAGCTGAGCAGATGCAGCAGAGCCCATTAAGGAGAAAGGTGCAGAGCTTCCCCAGGGACCCCAGGACCCACTTCTGTCTCAGCAGCTAAGAGGAGTGTGCTCTGCCAAGCACAGCTGGCACTAGAGAAAGACCAACAGATACCACCCATGGCAGCACACAGGGAATCAGGCAGTCACCTCCCAGACATGCCCACAAGGCCCAGCTGGTGGTCCTGCCCATAACCTCCCAGTTAAAGGTTCCAGTTCTGCATTCTAAGAAATGCAGGGCCTGCCATGTCCACTAGAGCTCAGGAAAGTCTGCAGCCAAAAAAGGGATTGGGAATGGAGAGATGGCTCAGCAACTAAAGCCTAACAACCCAGGTTCAGTTCCTCAGGACCCACGTAAAGCCAGATGTATTTAAACGGTGCATGTGTCTGGAGTTCATTTGCAGCAGCTGAAGGTCCTGGTGCACCCATTCTCTCTGCCTGTCTCTCTTCTCTCTGCTTGCCAATCAATAAATTAAAAGATTTTTTTAAAAAGAGGGACTGATGAAAATTAGCACAGTGTCAGAGCAAGAGGACAGGAAGCCCATGACGGCATCATGAATGAGCCCAAGGAGACACCAATGTCACTCTGTGAAACAGGAGTCACAATGCAAAGAGAGAAAGAAAGAAAAGGCTCAGTGGTTAAAGGCACGTGCTCACAAAGCATGCTAGCATGGGTTCAATTCCCCAGCACCCATGCAAGGCCAGATGCAAGAGACCCTGGAGTACATGTACACACACACACCCAACTTTAAAAAAATTAAAAATAAAAGAGACAATAAAAGAAGGAGTGCAGCAGGAGAACAAAGGAGAGAAGGAAACTTCATTGAAAATATGAAAGAATATTTTTTTAAAAATGAAGAGCAGTTGGAACTTACAGAAATTGCTCAGAAGACAGACCAGGAAGGAAAATAACAGGAAAACCAGTAAGAGAGGAGCAGAGATGGACAGAGGGTTCAAAGGTGAAACCAAAGACCAATGAGCAAGATGTGACTGGGTAAACCCCAGTAGAACACTGAGGAAATAACTCAAGAAATATCCAAAGATGAAAGGTCCTGAGATTCCGGACAAAAAGCCTAACACTGTGGGGTTTGAGGAGAGGGGAAAAAAAAAAAAAGATCTTAAAGCTTTCAGACACCAGAACAGGTCACAACCAACAATGACTGGAAAGGGCACCAGGTTTCTCCAAAACCACTCTGGGCCCAGATGACTACGGGACAAGCCTTTAACATTGGAAAGAGAAAATAATCGACCTAGAATTTGAAATCTAGCTAAACAGCTGATGAAAAGGAAGGATTGTGTGTGTGTACAGGGGGGATTCCTGATTTCAGGCACCTTTTCTCGGAAAGCCACTAAAGAAGGGTGTGACCCATGCAAATGAGGACATAAACCTAGATGAAGACCCCACCTGTAGGACCCAAGGAGGAGGGAGGAGAGGGCACCACCAAGCAGCCCCGGTCTGACGTTGAGCGAGGCCACAACATCCCAGCGAGCAGCCAGCAGACCCGAACACGACAGAAACGATGTCCTCAAGAGGAAACTGGAACTGGAAGACAGCCTTAATGTGCTATCTGTCATGTTAGGAGGTGACTGTTCTGGCAAGAAATTTGGCATAAATTAGTAATGGTACACTTAAAAAACTAAAATGGATAAATAGCAAAAAAATCACAGGCAATTAGAATAGCTGAAAGAATAGAAAAGTGCCCCCCAGGGGAGCTGGTATGGGGTACAGATCCTGTGGAGTCCCACTGCTGTTTGCAGTCACACACACACACACACACACACACACACACACACGTGTCGTTCGCAGACAACTGGGTGCATAAAGGGAGGTGTCCTATCTCAGATGTCACTGTGTCAGGTGCACAGGAGACAGAGACCCACTTGGCCAGGTAGGTGAGGGCTCCAAGGTCCCAAGGAGGGTCTTGGCCATTGGTCCAGACTTTCCTTTGAACCCTCTGTGGAACTGGCTCGCTGAGCTCTGACCTCCAGGGTGGGCATTGGCTGTGGCACCTCTGTGACCAGGTTCAGTGTGGAAGGAAGGGACAGATGCCCTTTCATCCTAGGGGAAAGGGTTCTGGGCCAGTTGGAGACAGAAGTTCACGCTTCTACTGTGATGTAGAGATGATGTCTTTCCCATGACCCAGCCAGAGGCAACCAACTTCCTGCACATTTCCACTCTCTTCCTGACTCCGGGACCCTGAGGTCCCAGACCTGGTCTACTATCCCTCAGCCTCCTCAAGCACAGCCTTGACCACTCTGGAGGCTGGGCTCCGCAGCAAGGTCCCAGTCCTGGGGGTGGGGTGGAAGCTAGGCTCAGAGAAGAGGTGTTCCAGTGACCGAGTGTAAGGAGCTGGGGCTGACTTCCACAGGACCAGGAAGGAGTAAATATGATGTGGAATTAGAAAGGACTCCTTCCTCCTTATTCCCCCCTCCCAGGAGCCCAGGCAGAGGCCAGGAGCCCTTACCTACAGCTGCTCTGATGACACTGTCTGTACCGCCCAAAGCTGGGGGCCTGCACCTGCACCCTTCCCTTCCTCTCTCCGCCAAGGACCTTAGCTTCCGGCTGCTTCTGTGGTCTTCCTCCTCTGGCCAGCGTGGCTGCTTTGGAGGTGGATTGTTGGGAGCAAAAGGAAGGGGATTTTTGCCAGGCTGTTTTCCTCTGAGCTATGGAGGTGCCATGGATGGATAGGAACTGAATGAACCAGGAAGGTCACAGCAGGTCCCGTTCAGAGGAAAGGGGAAGCCTTCAGCACCTCCCTTTCCTGGCATCTGTGATCCAGTTTGTGGGTATTTCCTACAGGAGAGGTGGCCACCCTCCTGTGGCCTAAGCTTTTGGGGGACCCTGTGTGGCATAGAGAGAACTGTGCAAGTGAGCCCAATCCAGGCTCAAAATAACCACTTTTGGATAGCAAGGGAGGAGAAGTTGGGGTGCAGATCACAGGGTGTGTGAGCAGCTGGTCTTGAGGGGCTCCGGAGTAAGTGTGAGTAGATGTGCCAGCTTTGGGAGGTGTGCGGATGACGGTAGGACTGTGGGAACAGGGACATCCCTGTCCTTGCCTGTGATGACCCATGGCCACAAGTGGATGCTGCAACCTTCTACTTGAAGGTCTGGCTTAGAGCCGAGGCTGCTGCACTCGAGAATTCTGGATGGGCGTGAATGGCACCCCTGCTGTGGTTCGGCACACAGCCTGGGCAAGCGTGTATACCACAGCTGCACTCCGAGTCCCAAGCCCACACTGTTCTCTGCAAGCCCCAAGTAGGTCCCTGGGCAGTTCTCCTCCGCAAATGCACAATCACACACCTCCAGTCTTTCCCAGAGAAGCCGAGCCATCTGGAGATCCTTCCACGCTATGTTATGGATGTGGGGACTCCTTTGTTCTATGGGACCCAAGTCTGGGTCGGGCTTCAGGACAGCCTTGCATCAAGTGACAGAAGCAGAAGCATGTAGGTGGTCTAAACAGTTCCGAGAGCCCCACCGTCCAGTGGTGCCCACACTGGAACTCAGTTTCTCTCTCTCTCTTGAAGATGAAGGGCTGTTTGCACCCTGTCTCTACAGCTCTCCTGAAGAACCAGCATCCCTTGATCCCACTGAGCTGAGCCAAAGCTGAGGACTGGCATGGTGGGGATGGGCATGAGGGCTAGTGGACAGGTCCAGCGAGTTGCCCTGTGTCCCTGGGGTGGACCCCTCAGGTACTTCTGCTGGCACCTTCCCACCATTAACAACATGGCCTGGCCACATGTCACCTTTAAATCATGTAAGGACACTGATGGGTGGGTGCACTTGTCCCCAACACACTGGCCACTCTCCTGGGGTTGAGAAGGGCTCCTGGGGACCGGAGAGGAGGCAGCTTCTTCTTGGATCCTTGTTGAAGCAATGTCCTCAAGGGCCCCAGACTGTGAGACCACACACTGCCTACCTCCAAGGCCTCTGTATTCTTCAGGGCCCATGCAGCTTCATGGCCCCATCTTCCTGGGCCCCCAACCAGCCAGCCCAACATCCCATTTGAAGGCTGGATAGGAGCACAGAGCAATAATTCAGCAAGGCTGTGCTCAGAAGCCCACAGCCCGCTCTCCCCTCCAGCTCCCCAGATCACAATGGGGCCTGCTTCTCATTTGCTTCCTATTCAACCATGTCTCTCCATTGTCAATAAAAGCCATTTTTAAGGTCAACTATCTTCCCCCATCAACTGCCAACCCCTCACAGCTTCAACGGCATCAGCTGAGCACCACATCATGAAATAAAAATTAAATTGTAGTTGGGCTTTTAAATCAACTCAATTAAAATAAAGAGATTCTTGGCTTGATATAGGGAAATATTTGTATTTCCAATTCTATTTGTTAATACATTGACATATGTGCTATTTTTTAAATGTAGCACTAAGTGCACTTTCTGTCAATGCCATAGATTTTTTAATAGACTGAGAAAATGCATTTCATTTCTTCTTATTTCCCTTCAATACATCATTTGGTTCTGCTTTTTTGCCTGCATGAAATTCATTTTCTAATGGAAATATTTGTTTTGTAAATCAAATATGTATTATGCACAAAATGCAAAGCACAAATTAAATTATGTTAATGAAATGAAAGAGATATGAAATGCATATTTCATGGACAAAACATAACCTCAGCAAACAACCATTTCTTGATAAAATCTTTAAACACAATCTCATCCTGTGACAGACACACTGTTAAAGTTGATAGCACCTCATTTAAATGGTTTCCTTTAATATTAGTGCTTAGTATATAATTGTAAATAACTTTTGGGATGAAAAACCAATAATGAAATACTGTCTTTAATAGTTTGCTATTGATGTCAGCATAAAATTTGTCGTGGTTGAATATTGGAAATTGGAAGTGCACAGAAATATTCGCCAAAGCTGTAAATGATTGCATATTTAAACAGAGCTGACTAAGGCAAAGATGTTATAGATATTAGTAATAGGCAGAAAATTATGCTGACCTAACATTATTTGACAAAACCCACTGTTTTAAATTATATATTGGTTACACTTAATGAATAATAGATTTGGGAGGTGCTGCTTCCCCGATCATAATGCTGATGATTCGATATGTGGGGATTTCGTAGACATCCTTTTGACAGTAAACACAGCCGGCCTCACAGAGGTCATGGGAGAGGCCACTGGGTCACCCATTCCATGCTGTCCACTGGAGAAGAGCCCCACTGGGAGGAACCGGACCCTAAGGAGCGCGGGGCTACCCTGCCTGCCTCAGGACAAGTTAGACCCTGCCCACAGGAGGGGCAAGGTGTTTGATAGGATGCAGCCAGGTGTCCCAGGGCTCTTGATGGACAACCTGGTAGAAGCTGCAGCTGAGAGCTCAGTTTCCCCCGAATGCCTGTGCCTGGGAATGGAGGGAGCTGGCCCAGGGACAGGTGCCCTTCCATGGATCGCGCATATCAGGAACACACAGAGGATGGAAAGGATGCTATGTTGCAGGCCAGTAGGGCTGAGGTAAGACACAGTTTGTACAGGGCCTGGGCCTTCAGAGTTCAGGTTCTGCTCAGGATGAAGATCTGTGTGGTGAGTGGATCCACCACACACACTGTGTGTGTGTGTGTGTGTGTGTGTGTGTGTGTGTGTGTGTGTGTGTGTGTGTCTTGTGCCTTCTTGGACACATAAGCACAGCATGGGCCTGGGTGAAGGTGGGCCCAGCAGCTTGCCTGTGTGTCTGTGTGTAGATGCGGGAGTGGGTTAGTGTGAGGAAGGGGCCTGTGCAGGACAGAGGACAGCATGAGGAGAGGACACGTGGCAAGGAGGAAAACAGGCACCAAGTTCCTAGAAAGCTAACACTTGGGCTTTTAGTAAGTAACAGAGCAAAGGAGACCCTGAGGTCCCCATCCATACCAGGGCTTTCTCAGCCCCTTCTTCCTAGAACAGTAGCTGAGCCCTAAGTCCATGTGGCCTTGGATAAGACACTCTCCTCGGGACCTGTGTCCTCACCTGCCAAGCTGGCCTCAGGGTAAATGTAACAATCCCCAGGTTCTCTCCTGGGCACCAGCTCTACCCAGTGACTTCAGCTCGGCACAGCACCCCTGGACAAGGACCCAAGCAAGATAAGGCCCTCTGGGGCTAGCCACAGCTCACAGAAACTTCCAGAGAGAAGGGACCTGTCCTTGAAGAGCCTCGGAGCATGCCCTGGCAGTGCGCCACACCTGAACAGTAGTGAGCAGGAATGTCCTGCATAGTGGCCAGAGGGTCCAGTTGCTTCACCAGAACCCACGGTGAGATTGGACAGAGCCCAGCAGGCCAATAGTGACATTGGTTTCCAGCTGGGTGGGGCTCCCAGAGCTGCATCGGGGGTTCCACCTTGAATTTGCCAATACCTGAGACAGGTATTGGTGGTGCACACTTTTAATGCCAGTATTCAGGAGGTGGAGGCAAAATGATTGCCTCCAGAAGTTCAAGGTTAACTTGGTTATATGAGACTGAGTAGATGAAACAAAACAGACTGAAGGGTGCATTTGCTACATAAGCTTGAGGGCCTGAGGGTGCCCGCGACCACCAGAGTTCAAATGTCCAGATACCACATAAACAGTTGGGTGTGGCCACACCCCAGTCTCACAGAGAAGCAGAGACCTGAGGATTTTTGGAGCCCAACAAGCTCCGGAATCAGTAAAGGGACCCCCAGCTCCAAAGAAGGCCAGGCAGAGGGCGATGGAGCTGCGTGCCCAACTTCCTGTGCCACACCTCATCATACCACAGCACACACATATAAGCAAAAAGAATACTATTAAAAATTTAAATTGGGGGCTGGAGAGATGGCTCAGTGGTTAAAATCACTTGCTTGCAAAGCCTGATGGCCTGGGTTCAATTCCTTAGTACCTACATAAAGCCAGATGCACAAAGTGGCTCATGCAACAGGAGTTTGAAGTCCTGGAGTGCTCTCTCTATCTATCTATCTCTCTATCTCTCTATCTCTCTTTCTCTCTTTCTCTCCTTGCAAATAAATAAAATTTATTTTTATTTTTTAAACTCTCCTGACAACGCCCCCACTTCACTAAACCCATAGAACACTGGAGCACTCATAGGACATGGAGAAAATAAGAAATGTTATTACATGTCTGGGTAGGTGTTAGGGTTTGCACTTTGACACAGTCCTGGGCAAATGAAAGACTGAAGGAATGCTCACTGACGTCATCTATGGCTGGAGACAAGAAGGGGCTCAGACCTTTATACAACAGCCCAACTTCGGGGGCCCATGAGGAGGCCAGCACTGTGTAGGACACTGGAAACGTTGTAAGATACACACACCACATATGGACACTCCCTGGCTCGCTGCACTTACAAGAACGTGGAGCTCAGTGATGCACTGCACCTGTTGACAAGGGAAACAAGGCTTGTGCCTTGGTCTGCTCCACAGGGGGTGGGGGTTCAGGGTAGATGTAGAAGCCACAAGTCCAAGACCAAAGTGGTTTCTGTGTGTGTGTCCAAAGGTCCCCCTTTTAAAGAAATTTTATTTATTTGCAAGCAGAGAGAGAGAGAGAGAGAGAGAGAGAGAGAATGGGAGCACCAGGGCATCTAATTGCTGCAAACAAACTCCATTTACATGTGCATATGGCTTTATGTGGGTGCTGGGGAATCAAACCCAAGCTGTCATGCTTTGTAGGCAAGTGCCTTAAGCACTGAGCCATTTCTCCAGCCCCCCAAAGTCCCCTTTTTCTAGAATGCCAGTCCTTTTGGATTAGAGACCCACACTATTCCAACATAACCTCATCTTAATTAATTCTGTCTGCAATGACCTTATTTCCAAATGAGGTCACATTCCAAGGTGCTGGGCATTAGGACTTCAATGTCTAAATTTCGGGGACACAATTCAGCCTGTGACAGTGTAAGAGGCCCCAAAAGAGGTCTGACTCAGAGGCCTGATGAGGCAGAGGACGAACAGAACATGTGTGGCTCAGTGGTACAGCACCTGCCTGGTACTCCTGAGACCCTCATTTTAAACACCAGCACTAAAAGGAAAATACAGACCTTGGCTGACCCCAGGGCAAAACTAGAAGCAAGAGGCACCAAGGCTGTGATGAGGTGCCAGCAGAGCAGACAGGAACCCAAGGGCAAAGAACAGGTGGGAGGTGACTTCTTCTTCAGTGAGGGGACTCCAGAGCTCTCCAAGTTTACAGAGAGCCATCTGCTTCTCCTTCATCTGGTTTCTCAGCTCCTCTGTGCTTCCGAGGTGTGGGGACCAATCCGTGGTCAGGTGACAATCGCAGACATCTCTAGGTCTTAGCCTGTGTGGGCAGGATTGGGAGACAGATCTCAGAGGTGTCTAACAGCTGGGATGGGGTTCTGGTCTTCAAGAGGTTTTGCAGAGCTTGGGCCACTGGACGCCCTTCCTCTGGGCAGCAGAGCCCTTGGGGTTCATCACAGCCTTCACAAAGGGGTTCTGAAAGGCAGGAACCAGGGGGCTCCAGCTACAGGTTGGCTATTCTCTTGCTCCTGGACTAGGGTCCCCAGGTACTTGTCACCTCCAGGCCCCAAGCTCTGTCCTTGGGGAATCCTGTCGCCTGGGGCCTTCAGTGCTGCTTACCTCGCAGCGGGCAAATGTTTTTATCCATTCCTTGAAATTAAACTTCCTCATCTTTCATTATCAAATTCCGAGTTGGTGTCATCTCCCCCACGCTGGCGTGCCGCGCTCGTTTACAGCGCCTGAGATTAATATTAGGTGTTTGTAAAAGGCGAATATTAGCTTCTCCCTTATATCTGTCAGAATTAATAACTTCCCCATCACAGATAACTCCGGGTCAATATTAGATTCGCAGATGAGCCTGGGAATAAAATGTATGGAAATATAACGTCTCATTTGTACATATTCAAAAGAGGCCCTTCCATTATTGCAATTCCCCGGCAACTGTTCAAAGGTCAGAGGACTTTGTGGCCTGGAAATACCCACCATCTGGCCCGGGCAGTCACAAGCGAGGACAAATTGGTGCCCCTCCATGGGGAGGCAGCGCTGTCGCAGGCGGGCTACTCTGCCAGGAATTTTTATAGGGCAGCGACTGATGGAGAGCTTACCCACTGCCGTCCGTCCCAAGCTCATGCTGGGACAGGAGCCAGGGCCTGGCATGGGCATCTCTCCAATGGCTGCCTTCCACATGCCCTCCCCACCTCGGTGCCAAACCCAGGGCACCTCCATGCCTTCGGCAGCTAGAGGCGGAGCTTGCAGGCTACAAAGGGTTAACAGTCAGTGTTTCAGGAGACCCACCTTCTCACAGAAGAGCATATGTACCCAGGACCTTATCCCGCAGTTGGGGGAAAGCAGAAAGCCGCCTCCAAGACCAGCAGGCCCACCGCCCTGCTTGGCAATCGCTCATAAATCATAATTGACAGGCATAATTTTCCCCTGAGCAGAAAGGGTGCTTTATTTAGTTGCTTCTATTTTCTCTGGTACAGGAGCTGAGGGGCCCCCTCACCACCTTGGCTGTTTCCCATAGTAGCACAACTTCCCCCACCAGTCCAAGACAATGCAATCGAATGTCACCATTCTGCCCTCCTGGGGAAAAGGGTGGCTTGGGACTCTCGTCCCAGAACAGGAAGGTAACAGGAGGTTAGCATGGCTCCCAAGATGACCAAATGGACCCACATACCAATTCCCAGAGGAGAAGGACCATAGGGCCCCATCCAAACTCCCCTGGGTAGAGGAGCTCCAGGACCCTGTGGTTACCTCTGGGGCTCCAGGGGAAAGAGCCGGTCACCCAGGAAGAGACCAGAGCTGGCATCTCCAGGCCCTAAACAGCAGGGCTGAAGCACAGGCCTGGCCTACCAGAACACTGCCCTGTCCCCATCACAGGTCCCGAGAAGCAAAATTCCAAGGAGGGACCATCCTCGATTGCCCTGTGTCCCAAGGCCACAATCCTGGGATCCACACTGGCCTCTCCACAGAAGGTGGCCTACTGACACACAGACAGCCGGGCATCCCTGTGGGTAGATGGCACAGGGGCTTAGTGGATCCTGAGTGAGCCCTGGATGCCCAAGCCCCAGGCTATCCAGAGAGCAGAGGGTCAGGCCTCCCCTTGAGGGACCAATGAAGAAAAGCCCCCAGGAAATCCCTCAGCCCTGCCCTCAGCCCTCCAGAATCTGGGAGGCCTTTCTTTTCAGTGCTAAGAAACCCTCTTGGTTCCCATAAATGACTTAAGCTCTTCCCTGTCAGCAGCTCCCTCCAGCTGGGCAGGCATTGAGGTCTGGCTCAGGGGCCCTGCCTTTGTGAGAGAGGGGCCCTGCTCTGGGGAGGATGAAGGAAAAAGACCCTCTCTTTCTTTCCTCCTAAGCCCCTCAAACTGGCAGTGACCCACAGTTAAATCCCTTTTAACAAGGCTCACTTCCTTGTGAACCAGTAAAAAACGCTCCAAAAATAAACAAGGCCCAGGGGCTGCCTTTCCGACAGCTCTGGAGGCCAGGCTAGGGGAGGAGGTGGCGAGGTACTCACCTGACGGGGGCACCTACACAGCCATCCCCCTGGGGAAGGGTGCCAGCCTTCAAATACGAACCTGGTCCTGTGCATCGCCTTCCACTGCAGGTGCCAGCTTGTTCTCCCACTTTCAATTATGGAACTCTGTGCTTGTCCTGCCTTCAAATGTGGACTGTGACCCTGTCCCCTTGGTGGCAACTATGAAGAGCTCAGCCTGTCCCCGTCCCCTTACCTCCAAAAATGAGGCTCTAACTGGGCCTGTCTGTATTCCTGCCTTCAAAGATGGAGTACTGGTCCACCTCCTACCTTCCCAGGTGGGGTGTCATAGGGAAGTGCCAGGCTGAGAAGTGACAGCGTCAGTGACAAGCCTGGGGCCACCTGTGCTTGCTTGTCCAATCACCGCCTCTCCTTCCCGCACCCTGAGTGGGAAGTTCACACTGTTGAAACAGAGAGGCAAGCCATTGAGGGCTTCCTTTTCCTGGCCACAGGTGAGAGCATTGGACTTGGCAATGCCAACCCCTCTGTGACTGCCTTTCATGCCTGTGTTCCGAAAAACTGGGGGATGAGGTAGAGGTGGAAGCCAAAGCCAAGATAGAGGGGGGCTAAAGAAGGTTGCACCCCAGCAGAACAATCCCAGGGAGCCCAAGCCTTCACCATCTCCCTAGAGCCAAAACACACTCTAAACCATCTCTGGGCACATAAGCAACAGCCACAGCACCCTGGGCCACCCAAGGGCCATAGGCCCTGTCGGACTGCTGAGCCAGCCCAGAGCCTCCTCACGGGCAGGCTGCCTCTAATTAACATAGTTGCCAGTCCTCCCCTCCGCTTCCCAGGGCTCATTGGCCTCTGTGGAACCAAAAGAGGTGAGGAATAGAGGTCCCAGAGGCCCGTGGTTATGTGGTACAGAACTCCACCAGGGCTATGGAACTTAGGAGCTCAGGGCTCAGGAAGGGAGAGCCTAGTGGAACCCAGCCTTGCTGAGAAGCCCCCAGCACCTACACAAGCCATCTTTACTCACCCCAAGGCTCCCATATCTCCATCCATCTACCCTGTACTAGTCATTTTTCTCACTGCTGTGACAAAACACTCAAGAGAATTAACTTAAAAGACATTTTAGCCATGCATGGTAGTACACACCTTTAATCCCAGCACTCAGGAGGCAGATGTAGGAGGATTGCAATGAGTTCAAGGCCAGCCTGAGACTACACAGTGAATTCCAGGTCAGCCTGGACAAGAGCAGGACCTTACCTTGAAAAGTTAAAAAAAAAAGGTATTTTTATTTTGGTTCATGGTTTCAGAGCTTTCAGTACATAGTCAGTTGGCCTCATTGTTTTTAGAGTTTTGTAGTTGTATGGACAAGCCCTCATCCCCACCCACACACAGCAGGTTGGGGTGCCAGAGACTATGGGCACAGATTCCAGCAGAAATTGTAGACTGGTTCATGCTGGGCTGCCATAAACATATACTGCAGATCCGTGGCTTCAGACTAGTTTTAGAGATCAGAAATCTGAAATCAAAGTGTCCACAGAGGCCTGAGTCTCTTATGTTGGGTTCCCTCCATGACTCCGTTCATGTCTGTGTCCCTGTCTTCCTTTATATGAGGACATCTGTCCCATCGAAAAGAAGCCCTGACCTTCTACTTCTAGCATGACTCAACTTGAACCAACTACACCTGTAATCCAACGGCCTCTTCTTTCCAAATAAGGTCACATTCGGAGGTACTGGGGCTAAGACTTTAGTATGTGAATGGAGTGAGAACACAATTCAGCCTCAACCAACACAGGGGATGCAGCCTGTGATGGTTATATTTTGTTGTCAACTTGACCTGTTTAGTAATAATCCACAGCACTCTTGGGTGGGTCTCTGAGGTTGCTTCCAGGAAGAAGGAGGTCCCTCCTCCAGAGTAAGCCCTTCCCCCAGAGTGGGTGGCCCTTCTGAGGGGGGGAGATGTAAGGAAACTCTAGAAGAGATTCTCTCTCTCTTTCTCCCCCCCTCTGGCTGCTGGTGCTAGTTCTGCTGGTGAGCATCGTGACTTGCTCGGCTATCCTTCCTTGGCATTGGAACCAAGTTTCCTCAGCCTTCAAGCCTGGACTGAAGACCAGCAGCTCTCCAGGAAGTCTTCAGCCTTCAGTGCTGGATTGGGACTGCTGAGGCATCCAGCCACATGGACTGAGCAGTTATGGTTCCTTGACTCTCAGGCCTGCAGACTGCTATGGTGGGACTGCCGTGAGCTAATCCAATAAATACCCTTTTTGTTTACTACAATCCATTTTATTGTCTCTGTTCCTCTAAAGAACACTGACTAATCCACAGCCTAACCTCCTTCCTTCAAGAAGTTCATTTCTATTACTTCATTCCTTTCTCCAGTGTCTGCCAGGGAGCTGGAGCCTGGTGTGAGTGATGGCTGCTTGCTTCTTGCATTTTATGTTACTGTGACAAACTACCTGAAATAAACAACTTACAATGAGGAAAGGTTTCTTTTGGGCCATGGTTTCAGAGATCTCATTCTGTGGATGCTTGGGCCTAATGCCTTGGGGCTTGCAGCAAGGTAGAATATTATGTGGGGAGCAGATGGTGGAGGAAACTGCTTCACCTCAGGGTGCTCATGCAGCAAGGAGAGAGGGGCCTTGGTATGTAGCTCAGTGGTAGACTGTCCAGTGTATGCCAGGCCCTGGGTTCCATGCCTAGCACTGGAAAGTAAACAGAGAAAGTAGAAGGAACTAGGGACCAATGTCCTTTCAAGGGAACACCCTCAGTGAGCTAACTTCCTCCCACTAGGCCTATGGTAGTTTAAATGTGATAACTTAAATGAATGACCCCATAAACTCAGGTGTTTTATTAAAATCAAACTTGAGCCTGGCATGGTGGCACAACCTTTCATGCCAGCACTCAGGAGGTAGGCAGATCACTGTGAGTTCAAGGCCAGCACAAGACTATGGAGTGAATTCCACATCAGCCTGGGCTAGAACAAGATCCTACCTTGAAAAACCAAAGGGAAAGAAATGAGCTTGTAACTTGGGTTTCCAGCTGGAGGAGGTATCTCTGGGGGCAGATCGTGGAGTCTAGCCCTAAGGTGTGTTTGGGGGAGGATCTGAAACCCAGTGTGGGGAGAGAGCGGTTTGGTTCTGGCTGTTGTGATGTCTCTCTGCTTAGCTCTATGGAAGTAAGCCACTTCTTCCACCATTGATGGTGTTCTCCTGGACTCTGTAATCCTGAAATAAGTCCTTTCCTCCCATAAACTGTGTCTGGCTGGATGTTCTTCCCAGCAATGAGAAGCTGACTACAAGCCCCCTCCTCTCCTTGCAAGAGCATCACCAACAGAGGACCAAGCCTTCAACATATGGCCTCTGGAAGACATTCAGAATCCAAACCATACATTGTGTCTCCCCACTGAACTTCGTGCTTCCAGCAAGCAGGTCTGACTGACTCACCACTACATCCCCAGGGGCCGGCATAGGGAGACGTCTAATAAGCATCAGTCACTGAAAGGGAAGGACTCTCCTTCTCCATCCTCTAGCCCCCCTAGACAGTCATGGGGACACGATGAATGCTGAGATGAGGTGGCTGGCTAAGGACACAGGCTCTGTGCCCTGCATACTAGCCTGGCTAGGCTTGGGGTCCTGTTTCCCATTGACACGTCTCATCAGCCAGCAGAGGGGTGAGTGACACTTTCCCCTGATAGCTGTCAAGATGGGAGGAGCCTCTGGCTCATGGCATGCCCATTCTCCCACCTGGCTCAAGGGCAAACCAAAGGTGAAGATCAGTCTCAGAGGCCCAAGTCTGCAGACCCTCAGAAGGTCATGTCCAGTATATGAATTCAGGGTGGGTGGATGGATGGACGGACAGATGGATGACAAGGGAAGGAAAAGACATGATAATAGATTAGTGGATGGGTGGGTGAATGGATGGGTCAGTGTGTAGACAGATGGACAGACAGATGATGGATGGATAGAGGGATGGATGGATGGACAAACAAGCTATGGATGAAGGGTATGAATCACACAAAAATTCTCTTCTTGCTGGGCGTGGTGGCACATGCCTTTAATCCCAGCATTCCGGAGGCCGAGGTAGGAGGATCACTGTGAGTTAGAGGCCAGCCTGAGACTACCTAGTGAACTCCAGGTCAGCCTGAGCTAGAGTGAGACCCTACCTCAAAGAACAAAAAATAAATAAAATAAATATAATACAAATTAAAAAATTAAATCCTCTTCTTGCTACACATGGTGGTGCACTCCTTTAATCCCAGCACTCAGGAGGCAGAGGTAAGAGGGTGGCTGTGAGTTCGAGGCCACTCTGAGACTACATAGTGAATTTCAGGCCAGCCTGGGTTAGAGCGAGACCCTACCTTGAAAATCCAAATCCTCTTTATGTGTTCTTGCTTTATGCCCACCATACTACCACCACGACTGCTCCCCCACTGCTCTGTGAGCTACAGAATAAAGTCCATGGCTTGGTCTGGCATTCCAGACCACACTGGCCAGGCTCTGCCTCATGGCTTGTGTGCCCCCGCTATTCTGCAGGATCAGGTTCCCTCTGCAGACCTGGATGGCCCATCCTCCCCCCTCCTTTATAGCCCATCACCACCATCTCCCCAAACTATGGTGACTTCTACCCCATTCCTCCCACCCTGGAAGCCTCTCTGGGCCTGCCTTCCTCACTGCCCTGCATGCTGTCCGATGGGGGGTGGGGAGCCTGCACTACCTTCTCTCCTGATGGTGAGGCCAATGGCAGAACCACTGCTCCATGTTGACCCTGTACACAGCTGGCACAGTACCTGGAAAGTAACTTGGGAAGACTCAAAGTCCAGATTGGAAATTCCATGTCCAGAAACCGAGTCTCTGGCAGAGTGTGGGGCTCCTGGTAATGAAACAGTGTTCCCCGGAGCCCTCCTCTACCTCCCCAGCCCCAGGTCCCACTCTGTGTATAGCCGAGACCAGGTGTGATCTAGAACCCTTCCACAGGGGTCCTGACTCGTGCACGTGACCAGAAGCTCCTGAAGGGGCAGGGAGGGAGGGAGGGCAAGGGCCACCCAAAGGGCTTCTACCTCCGTGGGCTGGCTGGCAGGAGGCTGGGTACCGGCTTGGGCTGGCAAAGCCTAACTATAGCTGCCTGCAGTCCCTGTGTTGCTAATGTTACGGGAAGTCATTTTCCTTTGTAAACAGAGCCCACAGCCTAGTAGGCCCAAGTGGCTCTCGGCAGCAGGTACCCCCAAAGATGGATCCAGAACTGCTCATGGCTTGTCCTGTGTGGTGAGTCAACACAGGGTGCCGGGAGAGCCAAGCGGGGCACTCCCAGCTGCCCTTGTCTGTGCCCTAATGTCAAGCTCCAGGCCTCTGAGCCCAGGAGCCACATGGCCACAGCTGGGCTCCAGGTGTCCTGAGGCCAACACCACGGGGTAGGACTCCCAACTAACAAGGCCACCTTACTGCTGCCGCCTGTGTGACTCTGCCCTCCCTGCCCAAGGCCTTCCTGGGGAGGGCGCATTTCCATATCACACAGACTGTGTGATCTCTATGACCTTTCAGGCACATTTACTCCTGGCACACTGGCCAAATGACAGGTCCTCCCTCCGAGACGCCCGGGTCAATGCCCAATATCCACAAAGCTCCTGATGCAACAGAGCCACCTGCCTCTGTCCTCGGCCTGGCGGGGGGGGGGGGCTGTCTCCACCACCATTTCCTACATCCATGTCCTCTTCCTCCTCGTGATGTGAGGCCTTGGTGTCCTCACACCCACACAACCCTGGACAGAGAGTGGGTGAAGCCCAGAGAGTGGGCCTTGGAGTTTCATCCCTGTCCTCAGACCCCTCGTGAGTGGAAGCAAATAGGCTGCCACTTCTCTTGAGGGGGGTGAACCCATAGCCGAGGGTCTCCAAGTCATGGCCTCTGGGCCCCCACCCCTGGAAGCACCCTCGCCATCTAGCCCCTGCCTTGCTCAGCCTCCTGGGAGGCATTTAGACAGAGTGGGCTTGGCGGCCCCTCGGCTTCCCAGGCATCACGAAGGCAAATAGCAGGCTCTTGGCATCCAGTCGGGATTTCTGAGCATAACAGAAATGTCAGGCGGATTTTAATGAAAGGCTATGTGCTTCTGGGGATTGACAGGCCAGCACACAATCCGAATTTTCAGATGGCTTGTTCTCAGGGCTCTTGGCACCAGGAGTATGAGCTAAGGGGAGCCCCCCAAATGTTCCTGGGGAGACCTGGGCCATGCCCCCCAATTGCAGAAGCAGCCTCCCCTTCAGCCGACAGGCTCCCCTTCCCGGGTAGCTCTGGCTACCACCATACTGAGTCCTAATTTAGAAATCAAATTATTTCTCATCCTCAACTGCAGCATTTGGACGTCTGCCTCTTGCCTGCACTTTGTGAGCAACGTGTGGTAGAGGAGGCGGTGTCCCCTCAGCTGACGTCAGAAGGGCTGCTGGGAACACAGCAGCCACCCTGGGCAGGTGCCACGGGACCAGGTGTCCCCATAGAGGGAGGGGTTGCAGTCTGAAAGGCAAAGAAGCCATGATAACTGTCCCCTAAAGGGGAATCCCGTTGTCTGACCAGCTCCAGGGTTATGGAACCTGAACAGAAAGGTTAGAGTCTGGGCAAGGGCCGATGGGCTTTATGCCTGTGGGCAGAGGAAATGGTTGTCCACATACCTGGCTCGTGTACCCCATGCTTGGTGTTTCCTCTGGGGTCAGGGTGTAAGTGCTGGAGATGGTTGTGGCTGAGCCAGAAAGGGGAGACTGAGGATGGGCACCAGAACAGAGGCCACCCACCACTCTCCCTTTGGAGTGTAGATGAGTCTCTCCAAGTCCCCTCTCTCCTGATGAGATGCCCCATCTCTGCTTCTGAGAGCTTCCTCTTACTCTTACTAGAGGTAGAAAGACACCTCATCCCCCAAGTAAACCGTGGGACAGCCAGACTTTGTTTTTGGTGTTGTGACAAATGACCTAAGCAAGCCAGCTTGAAGGAGAAAGGATTTATTTGGGCTCCTGGCTTCAGAGGTCACTGTACCTGGTGACTTGGCCATTGCTGTGGGCCTGGGATGAGGGGGCCATGGAGGACTGCTGCTTACCTCTAGCTACGAGACAGAAAGAGACAGGAATGGGCCAGGGACAAGGGACACTCTTCAAAGATGCTCCCAGTGACCCACATCCTCCAGCCAGGCCCCACCTTCTGATAGCATCAGGAACTAACTCATCCTCCACCATTGCTCTCTGGTCCAATCGCCTCTCAGTAGCGTTGCCCGCTGGGGACAAACCTGCAAACACGTGAACTTTTTGGGGGGGTACATTTTATATCCAAATCATAGTAGTCGCCAAGAGAAGCGAATGGAGGATATGGGGATGAAGACTTCCACAAGACCCAACGGGCTTCTGGGGGTGAGAGGCCTGGGCCTCCACAGTGGGTTAGCATTTGAAAGGGTCCCCAGACTCCACTCTGATCTTCAACTGGCCCCTCGCTCAAACCTCCAGGTCAGTGTGGGTTCTGTCTCCCTAGCTAAGCTGGGGACATGACTGGGCAGTCATTAAAGAGGCAGAGAGAAAGAGGGGAGGCAGCCATCCTGCTGCTTGGAGCCCTTCCCTCCCTAAGGCCTTAGCTCCCCTGGCTTGGAACTGACAGCAATTAGGCCTATGGCTTCTAAGTCTAAATCCCTTGCTCCAGGGGCTCAGCCACAGCTTAGAACCCACAGCCAGGAACCTAAGATCTATTTTTTTATATTTTATTTATTCATTTTCAAGCAGAGAGAAAGAGAGAGAGAGAGAGAGAGAGAGAGAGAGAGAGAACACCAGGGCCACCACCTTGGGGGTCTGGCTTATGTGGGTCCTGGGGAATTGAACCCGGGGCCTTAGGCACTGGAGGCAAGTGCCTTAACCGCTGAGCCATCTCTCCAGCCCCCTAAGATCTATTTTTAATATTTTATTTATTTATCTGAGAGAGAGACAGAGACAGAGAGAGTGTGGGTATGGACCTCCTGCCACTGCAAACGAACTCTAGACACATGTGCCACTTTGTGCATCTGGCTTTAAGTGGGTAATAAGGACTTGAACCCAGGCCATTAGGCTTTGCAAGAAAGTACATTTAACCACTCACTGGGTCATCTCTCCAGCACACATCCCCCTTTTTTTTTTTTTTTTTTTTTGGTTTTTCAAGGTAGGGTCTCGCTCTAGTCCAGGCTGACCTGGAATTCACTATGTAGTCTCAGGGTGGCCTTGAACTCATGGCAATCCTCCTACCTCTGCCTCCCGAGTGCTGGGATTAAAGGTGTGCACCACCACGCCCAGCCAGCCCCATTTTTGAGATGAGAATTTTATTTTATTTTTATTAATCAGGAACTTTACTGTACCGCCCCCATTGGGACCCAGATCTCTGAAGAGTAATGCCGTCTAAGGATGCCTAGCAGAGGCTAGAACTGTTGGGCCTCCAGAGGCAGTAGGGTTGGGATGATGGTTCTGGTGGTTTGAATCAGGTGTCCCCATAAACTCATGTGTTCTGCTTGCTTGTTCCAGCTTGTGGCACTTTGGGAGGTAGAACCTTGCTAGAGGAGGTGAGTTGTTGGGGGCAGACTTAAGGGTGTTATATCCAGCTCTCCCTTGCCAGAGATTGGCTCATTCACCTGCTGCTGTTTTCCACCTTCTGTGGCAGAGGTGATATCCAGCCTCTGCTCATGCCATGCTTTCCCTGCCATCATGGAGCTTCCCCTCAAGACTGTAAGCCAAAATAAATCTTTTCCTTCCATCCACTGCTTTGGGTCTGGTGTTTTGTCCCAACAAGAAGGTGATTTCAACAGGGACCAAGGGCCAGCAGACGCTCTGGGACAGAGGGAACAGAGCCAGGGCCCCCAAGACTTCCTTCCTGCTGAAGGGAGATAACAGGAATATATTCCCAAAAGGTGCAAGGTTCTGAAATAGCAGAGCCAGTCTTGACCAGATGTACCAAGAGGGTCAAAGGGGCATGGCAGCCCGGTGGGGTCCAGGCAGGATGGCGAGGGCATTCTGCAGAGAAGCAGTTGGGTACATGGGCTGAGGCTCAGGTCACCTCAACTCCTGCTGCCTGGATGAACTTGGGACCTAGAGCCCCACACGCCTACCCTTCTTGTCTGGAAGGCCTCGCTGTCATACCCCACCCCAACATCCTCTGAACCCCAGACTCCGCCTGTCACTCATCCCTTTCCTGTTGTGCTCGGCCACTGGCTTCTCAGCTCCTCGAGTGCACTGGGCATCCACCCAGGCTGCCCTGCCTCCCAGCAGCACACTGGGCTCCTGTGGCTGGCAAGCGCTCAGGCCCTGCTCCTCTCCCGAGATGCCACTCCTGCAGGAAGCCCGGTCCCTGGGCACCATCTGCTCTCCACATCCATTCCCAGAGCCCTCTGGGAAAAGGTTCCTGGACACTCCTCTCCATCCTGGGGAGCAATGTGCTTATTTGGATGATTATGTGTTTATCTTTGCTCCTCCCTTGACCATGAACTCTGAAAACACAGACCTTGATAAGTCCCAGGATGCAGCAAGCCTGGCATATAGGGGGCATTTCAGCAATGTGGGAGGGAGGCAGGAAGGAAATGAGCAATCCCAACCTGATTCACAGCATCTCATGCCAGCAAACATGAAGTAATAACCTCTACCCATGGGTCTGTCCCCTCCACCAGATAGCAGGGGTCACCCTGTGGCATGGCCCAGAGCAAAGGTTAGTAGACACCATTGTCTGGTTAACGGAAGGAAGTCAGAAGGATGAGTGAATGAGTGAGCCTGCTCTCTTCCTTGTCCTCTTCTGTTTCTTTGTCCCCAAGGCTGCATGTCTGTATCAATCAGCCATCCTCAAGGAGGGGACCTCCAGAGGACTGGGACAGGGACCACCCCCACTCAGGGCTGTGCCTCCTAAGCAATGCATTTCTGCACATGGAAGCCCCCCACAAAACCCCAAAGAGGAGCAGAGATCAATGCGTGGCCTATTGACAAAACCTCGTCATAATGCAGATATTTCTCGCACTTTTATTGTGTTCATGTATGGTGATTCATAGCGGGTTTGTCAATAAAAAACACCACACAAAGTCTCATAGTAAAACTGTCACCGAAAATTATTTATTGCTACCATAACAGCAAATTATACATTGAAGGAGATTTGTGGGAGTGGGTAGGGTAGAAGGTGCTTGCATCTTGGGCTGAGCGCTCCTCTGAGCACCTGTATCACCTGGCACCCACCCCACCTAGCACTGGACATAATGGAGGGTCAGCTGCAGTTCAGGAACCTGCTCTCAGGAAAATAAGGATCTGGTGGGGAAGTGTCAAGGTAATGTGATGTGTGCTCCCATGGGCACCTTTGAACCATGAATATTTGGCTCCCAGCTGGCGGTGCTGTTTTGGGAGGTTGTGGAACCTTCTAAAGCCATACCTGGCTGATCTAGGACCGTAGGGACAGGGCTTAAGGGTGCAGGCCTTCAGCAACAAACCCTCTTTTCCTGGTTGGTGCCCACAACAAGCTGCTGCCACAGCCTTCCACCTCCATGGACCAAGCCCTGAGTCTTGCCTTTCCCGCCAGTAGGAACTGAGCCCTCTGAACCATGAGCCAAAATAAACCTCTCCTCCCTTAAGAAGCTCCTTTCACATATTTGATGACGGTGATGAGAAAGGTAAACAACACAGGGGGCAACATCCTGGTTACAGTGGGCCACAGCAAACACAAGATGGAATATGATATCATATAGTAACACAGCTTCGCCACACAAACACACTTACACACTCCACATGCCAGAGGACCAAGTTAGCCAGAAAGATATACTTTTTAATAAATTTATTTATTTACTTTCAAGCAGAGAGAGAGAGAGAGAGAGAGAGAGAGAGAGAGAAATAGGCACCAGGGCCTCCAGCCACTGTAGACAAACTCCAGATGCATGAGCCACTTTGTGCATCTGGCTTTACATGGGTACTGGGGAATTGAACCCAGGTTGTTAGGCTTTGCAGGCAAGTGTCTCTCCAGTCCCAGAAAGATATTCAAGGAGAAACAAATGGGTCACCTCCAGATGATGGGGTAGGTTTCAAATATTCAGGAGAAGGCAAAGCTTGAGGGAAATGCCAACCATGGTTGGAGTAAGCTGGGCACCTTGGGCAGTGGAGGTGGGTGGAGGGCTGTTCGAGCTTCATCAGGGTGGCCCTGCAGACCCTGGGCTTCCTTGCAGCTGCTGACCATCACTGGGCTATTCCAACTCATCAAAGTGTTTTTATATCATTTCTTCCTTGGGAAATTGACTTCCTGGTTTTGGAGTTTCATGAACAAAGTATAAATTGCAGAAGTGGCACAAATTATAAACATGCTTTTCTTTTAAACGATAACTCTGGTGACAGGTGGTACAGATGCCAGGATTGGGGGAGAGCCTGTTACCCCCAGTGGGCAGTGCTCATGTCCCTGACAACAATGGGTGGGCAGGAGACCATGGGTTCAGGGTGATGGCACCTAGGCAGAGCAGGGGCAGTGACAGTGAGGCGCAAAAGTGGGGTTGTCTTTATAGCCAGTCTTGCTATTTTGGGCAATTAAGAAATCAAGGAGATATATATATATATCTCCTTGATTTTCAAATATATATATATATATATATATATATATATATATATATATATATATCCTTTTGGAATGTCTGCCTGGGGGTCAGAATGTCATACTAAGATCAATTGGTTACATAGACGAAGAAAGCTACATTAAAAAAAAAAACATGGCAGGTTTTGCTCCATCCTGGCAGCTCTGCTCTGCACATCTTTGTCTCCATGCAGTTCTGTCTCAGTGACTTGAGCATGTTCTAATTTTGTCATTCAAACCATCTGACTTTCTCTGCTCTATACAAACAAAACCTAATTTAGTTTGAGATGTTTTAAGTCATAACAATGACGGATAGCCAGGGTTCAGGTGTGGTGGAATATTTAAATACCTAGTCTATATTTTTTTTCTGATATAAAGACAGGCAGCTTTTTTGTACTCTGATTAATTATGATTTTGCATTTCAGAAAAAAATAGCTTTTTCTATTCTACATTATTAATTGGTTATTTAATTAGGAATTCTCCAAGCTTCAGATGTTGGGAAGCTAAATCAGTGAGTGGGTTTAAAAAAAAAAGCTGAGCTCCATCCCGTTGCCTTTTTGAATCTTATGAAGGTCACAATAAGACGTGATTGTTTGGCATAGCGGTACTGAATTATACCACCCAGACAAGCTTTTAACCTATGTGCCTTCGCTCTGAGTGAGACACACGGGCATGTGCTTGCTCTAAACCTTCTCTATTGAAGAGGATTCAATCACCATAATGAATCTGAGGCCAGGCAGCAATCTTCCGCACTGAAAGAATTTCTAAAAGATTGTAGAATTTGTAAAACGAACAGCTCGCAGACTAAATGGCTGTGTGGGTGAATCAATTACTGCAAGGCCCCGAGTAGTCATAATATTTAGTACATATCATAGAGTGTTTCAGGTACAATAAGATATGCTCGTTTTTTCCCTGTTCCCGCTGGAAGTGGTTCCAAATGCTGGCAAACAACCCCAGCTGGGCTGCCGCATTGGGCACTGGGAGAGCTGGGTCGAGTGGCCAGGGCGGAGTGCGTGGACCTGGGCAGGCAGGGGGAGGAGGCTAGGCTCCCGCAGGGAGGCAGGAGGAGCCCCAGCACCCCCAGTGATCCCACAAGTCTGCTCCCAGCCCGTGAGATGCTATGTTACACTTCTTTGGAGCCTGGTTTTGAACCACTTCCTTATTAATACAATAATTATTTTTCTCTGACAGCACCATTTATAACCATCTACTCTGTGTCCAACTAGACCTGTTTTCATTAATCAGTGGGCATGGAGGACCGTCATTGCCTCTCTGGATCATGACTTATCGGCCCCATGCAGGCTCTTCATGCAGGGTGGACCTCCAACCCAGCGACGACGGAGCCGTTCTGGCTGCCTGCAGGAAAACCTTCTCACACGGGGGATTGGGTGCCATCAGAAGACCTCAGCCAAGAATCCCGGGAACTCAGGGAAGGCTGTGCCCACAGTGCACTCAAAGTTGTCAGAGAAGCCAAGCATGGTGGCACATGCCTGGACTCCTAGCGCTCAGGAGGCTGAGGCAGGAGGATTGTGACTTCCAGGCTGCATTGTGAAACCTTGTCTTAAACCAAATAGTGGGAAGAGAATCGTTGGTGTGATGTCACTTCGTATAGAACCATGCAGAGGCTCCTTGACAAGCTGACATAAATCTACTATTTAACCCAGCTATTCCAGTCCTCAGTAAAGAGACCAAGGAAATGAAGGGGACAGCAAAAAAGACCACCGCTCAGCCATGTTTCTCCTAGCATTATTCGCAATAGCCAACATGGCATGTCCCAACAGATACCGAGCAAGGGAATATGACTCAGCCACAAAAAAAGGACAAATTTGGGTCACTTGTGGCAGTGTGGATGGAACATGAAAGAGGCAAAGAAATATGGATGCTGAAGGTTCTTATTCATGGGTTTGATTTTGTGGAAGGAGAGAGTTGGACAGTGCTCAGCAGAGGCCAGGGATGGAACAGCAAGGAACAAGGAAATCAAACGCACCTAGACAGGGCATTGAGGTCCAGCGCCCACAGCACAGTAGGGTGGTTGTGCTCATTACAGAGTTTATCAAG
Source organism: Zapus hudsonius (assembly GCA_004024765.1). NCBI lineage: Eukaryota > Metazoa > Chordata > Mammalia > Rodentia > Dipodidae > Zapus > Zapus hudsonius. Next base: position 1,777 of record PVHP010001832.1, on the reverse strand, counting down.
AAATAGTAGAGTTCAAGCCGGGCGCACACCTTTAATCCCAGCACTCGGAAGGCAGAGGTAGGAGGATCGTCGTGAGCTCAAGGCCAGCCTGAGACTACATAGTGAATTCCAGGTCAGCCTGGACTAGAACGAGACCCTACCTTGAAAAACAAAACAAAACAAAAAAAGAAATAGAAGAGTTCAAAGGTCCCCAACAGAAGGAAATGATTACTGTGTAAGGAGAAGACTAAGCTAATTATTGTGCTTTGATATCACACATGTATATATGTATTAAATTAGCACACTGTACCCACAGATATGCACAATTATTATGTAGCAATTAGAATTAAATCAAGGGCTGGATCATTAGGTCAGTGGTAGAGTGCTAGGCTAGCATGCCAAAGGTCCAAGGTTCAATTCCGAGTACTGAAAGAAAATCAATAAGTAACTTAAGCTGGGTGTGGTAGCACATACCTGAAATGCCAACACTTAGTGGAGGCAGGAAGATCAACGGCTCAAGGCCAGCCTGGCTATCCAGTAAGTTCAAGGTGGGTATAAGCTACATACATGCCAACCCTCATGACACACACAAAGTTAAATTAAATTAAAATGTGGTCATTCCATCTCCCTCTTGAAATCTGGAGGGTAGAACACAAAGACAAGGCTCCAGCATGGATATTGAAAGCCCTTGTCTTTTCTCCACAGGGACTCTCCCAGCTGGGTACTGTGCTTCTGCTTTACCCAGCTCCTCCAGGATCACCCAGGGGACCCGTAACTCAACCGCAGAGAACAGATGCTGCCCTTCCAAATGAGCCCCGAGCAAGTTTCCTCACGGGCTTGCTTAAGTAGCACCCAATAGACGAGGCCACCCATTCCGGAAGCACCCTCTCAGCCCAGATCAAAACAGCTTCATTTCCATACTGTCCGGGATGAGAAGAAAGATAAATGGAAATCACTTGGAGATCCACATGGCAATGAAATCCATGTGAATAAAGATTATCAAATACCCAGGAAGAAACCTAACAAAATAAGAGCTATTGAAGAAGTCCTGATGAAATGGAGAGATATACCATGTCCATGGAAGACAAACTAAACATTGTGTAGGTAGGTGCCAGTCCTTCTCAGGTGGATCAACTGAGTCAACGCTAGTTCACAAATAAAATATCAATACTATATACTAAGAGCCTGAGAAAGCCAATAGAAGGAAGGTAAGGGACATAAAGAGGCATTTCCAGGGGAAAAAATAGGCAGGGCCAATGAATATGTTTATAAGCAAAATAAATCAACATCACTAGTGATCAGAAAAAAGCAGTGAAGAAGTGAGAGATCACTTTTTACTGTTTAACTGACATTTCCAACAGCCTAGTGACACCAAACACAGGAGATGTTGACCCACATAATCTCTGATGAGCTACAGGAGAAGAATCAACCACATCCTGAACCATTTGGGATGATCTCCTAAACCTGGATGCTCACGGCCATCCCAGGCTGAGGTATGTACAATCCTGCACACGTGTAAAAGCAGATAGGAGAGGCTGGAGAGATGGCTCAGCACTTAAGACGCTTGCCTGCAGAGCAGAAGGACATGAGTTCAATTCCCCAGTACCCACGTAAATCCAAACGTGAAAGGTAGTGAATGTGTCTGGAGTTCGATTGCAGTGGCTAAAGGCCCTGATGTGCCTATTCTCTTTCTCTCTTTTTCTCTCTCACACTCTCAAATAAATGAATAAAATATTTTTTTAAAAAAGAGCAAAAAGGGGCAAGAGTGTTCATAATGGAACTGCTCACAATTCCAAGA